>QANT01006070.1:0-29760 GCA_003254885.1 Purshia tridentata | reverse complement strand
TGTTTTTTTTTTTTTTTTTCATAATTTTATTAATAAGTTCAAGGATGATAATGTAATTACACCACCTCCCTCTAATCTTCTCTCCTGCTAGCATTTAATCTACCTAGCAATATTATAATATTATTAAAAGAAGAATTTTGTCCATCATTTGAGGGAAATATTATTCAGGCTCATATCAGATTCATATCAAATTAATAATTGTTTTAAAAACTAAGGTCATTAGTAATTATATGTATATTACCTTCTTCTTTTTTCTTTATTAATTTTTATCACAAAGCTTTGGACCAAATAAAAAAAAAAAAGCCCAAAGCTAAAAGCTTATGGTAAGCCCAATAATCCAATTCATGGATGCCATTAACCATAAGAAGAGTGACTTGAATCTGTAAAAGCAAGTCGAAGAAGACGAACTTCTTCTTCATCATCATCATCATCTAAGATGGAAGAATACCCAGAAGAAATGAGGAGTCCACCGGTGAGCCTGATCTCCGTGGTGGGATGTTCAGAGCTCCACGCCTCCATAACCAGCCACCTCCACTCCCTCGACCCCCCAATCAACACTCTGGCTTTGCCGGACCTCTCCAAGCTCTCTCTCCTCCTCACTCCGCCCAAGCCCAAGCCCACTTCCACTCCCGGCGACTCCTCCCCCGCCCCTCCCGCCGGAATTTTGAAGCGCGATTGGCTACTCAAGCACCGTACCAAGATTCCCGCCGTGGTCTCCGCTCTCCTCTCCTGGGATCGGGTCTCCGGCGATCCGGCACAGTGGCTCGAGCTCTGCTCCGAAATCGACAACCTCAAAGCACTTCTTCGCGGCAGGAACATCAAATTGGTCCTCGTCGTCGTCTACTCCAATCCCAACGGTCCGTAACTGAAACTACTCCGTCTTCGCCTTCTTCGTCTTTAATTTTTCAGTTTTCAAATTTGTGATTTGATTTGATGCAGAGGATATCTCGGAAGATCAAATGGTTGCTGTACGGAAGCGCGCGGAGGTAGATGCCAAGTACATTCTCACTTTTTACCCGAACGATGCTTCGCAACTCAAGCAATCGCTTCACAGGTGACGCAGTTAGTAGTAATTAGTAATTATTAGTAATTTATAGTAAGAAATTGCATTGAGTTTGACGGTTAGTGCAGGTTGGGAAGTGTATTTGCAGAGCTAGCCAGCAAGTATTACAGAGATGAAGGACGAAGGATTAAAGCGCGTATTGAGAGGAAGTCTTCGAATCCAATTGACTTCAGCATTCGCTTTTCCTTCAAAGTAGGGCATTATTAGTTTTCGTCATCATCATCAGAATCTCTTTCATTTTCAACAGTTTGCTGTTATTTGTTGCTCATTGTATGCCCAACTTTCATGAATTATTTCTAGGTTGCCGTATATGCCGAGTTCAGAAGAGACTGGGTTGAAGCTTTAAGGTTTTATGAAGATGCATATCACACCCTTCGGGAGGTACTTTTGTTTTTTGCTTCCCAACCCAATATCGATATCAATACAAATCTGCCTTGGTTGAGATGGTTCATAGCTTCCCACATGTTCAATTTTGTTATATTTATATTTTTTTTTGCAGGCGATTGCTGGGGCACCAACTATTTTGTTGGCGATTCAACGCTTAATTGAGATAAAAACTATTGCTGAGCAATTGCATTTCAAGATTGCAACCTTGTTATTGCATGGTGGAAAGATTATAGAAGCAGTTGCGTGGTTCCGCCAGCACAATGCTTCGTACAGAAAGCTCATAGGAGCCCCAGAAGCTATATTTCTTCACTGGGAGTGGATGAGTAGACAGTTCTTGGTGTTTGCCGAGTTGCTGGAGAGAAGTTCAGCAGTCATTCAAAGCATTTCACCTCTAGCTATAGGCACTGCAGACAGACGTTTGTCTGAGTGGGAATTTCAGCCAGCTCATTACTATCAGGTGAGCAGGCCTAGCATCTAATTTATATCAAATTAAAGACTGCCATGGAATATTTCCTTAAACTTCTATAACCATCATGATAGTTTTGGTGCCCGCTTTCTAACTGTTGCAATTGCTTGCAATTCAAAGAAGCTGCTGCTTGGTTAGGATTTCTCCGGTTGCTACCAAATCAGATTGTATAATCAACCCATAATAGTCTTTTTTTTTCTTCTTTTTTTTCCATTTAGAATGATTGATCAAAAATTTGATTAGCTCTGATTAATAGTCAGATTATACTTTCTGCTGTGTTGATGCATCAAACTTTAATCTTGAAACAGTTAGCTGCTCACTACTTGAAGGAGAAGAGATCTTCGTTGGAATTTGCGGTGTCAATGTCAGAAGGCGAGGTCGATTGTAGCACTGAATCTGTGGTACCTTCATCCTATTTGGGTCAGTTTGCTCGATTAATTGAGCAAGGGGATGCATTTGTCATGCAACCGTAAGTCTTTGTTAATCAATACCGTGAACTTCTTGATTTGCATGTTCTATTACTAAAGCCTGCTAAGTTTTATTGAACTTGCAGCCTTACTGATGAAGAGTATATGCGTTATGCTATTTCTGAAGGAAAAAGGTTCCAAGATTCCTTTGAAATTATTGCTTTACTCAAAAAATCTTGTGAATCATACAATAATCTTAAAGTCAGGAGAATGAGCTCATTTTGTGAGTTCCAGATGGCCAGAGAATATTATTCTGTAGCTGATTTTAGCAATTCAAAACAGCTTTTTGATGACATTGCAAGTCTATACAGACAAGAGGGTTGGGTCACTTTGTTGTGGGAGGTATTGGGTTACCTGCGTGAATGTACAAGGAAACATAGTAGAGTTAAAGATTTTATAGAGTACTCCTTTGAAATGGCTGCGCTCCCCATATCAACTGATACTGGTATTCAGTCTTTCAGATTTGAAGAATCTGGTCCAGCTGGGCCTGCAACTCTCCAACAAAGAGAAACAATACACAAAGAAGTTTTTGGGCTTGTTAGCAGAGAACCGGGGTTGGCATCAATTGAAAATGGTGATAGTTCACTTCACCTCGAAATTGATCTCGTCAGTCCCCTTAGATTGGTACTTCTTGCGTCAGTTGCTTTTCATGAACACATAATCAAGCCTGGCTCATCCACATTGGTCACACTGTCACTTCTGTCACAATTACCACTTAATTTTGAGATTGATCAATTAGAAGTGCAGTTCAATCAGTCTGATTGTAACTTTATCATCATGAATGGCCAAAGGCCTCATGTAGCCACCGTGATTGATGGTCAACCGGGTCGCCGAATAGAGACTGCTTCTTCTTTGGAACTTTCTACAAATAAATGGCTGCGATTGACATATGACATCAAATCTGGTAAAACAAAGATTCTATTCTGCATTCTATAGTGTTCAGATTATACATTAGGTTCATTCTGATATGCATGCAGTCAATATTACCTGACATATAACATGAGCTTGATGTACTCTACGATATCAGATTCAGTAGAGTATTCAGACCTATCTGGCTACATCTTGATATGCCTCCCCAATCTTGTGATATTACTAGTTCATGTTAGAATAGACTGCTCAAGTCATAACATCTAAATAAATGCAACTGATGACCCATTATATTTATCTGTCACAGACTCACAAATCACAATCAGCTTAGATGTTTTGTGAGTTGTGTGCATAAGTCAAATTTTTTTTTTTTCCCTATGGAGAGAATATTATATTAAAGTTTGTTTGGGTTTGTAAAATATATTTTTCTGCTCTACCGCAAGTAATTATTATATCACATAAGTGATTGCAGTTCAATTCATTTGTGGAAGCCTATGTGGTTCATACAGCAATTTAATTGGGAGTTGGGCAAACTTATTGCTCAATTGGTCTATTAGCCAGTTTTTGAGTAATTGCTTTATGCTTGATATTTAAATTATTTCCTGCATTCCTCCTTTCTGTACCAGGGGTTCATCTTAATATCCTTGATAGTATTGTTAGATCATCTAAAATGCCCCCCTTATATAGTTCTCTAGTCGTAACACAATTCTTTGACTATTCAGATCAAAGTGGAAAGCTTGAATGCATATCTGTTATTGCAAAAATGGGACCCCACTTCACAATCTGTTGCAGAGCTGAAAGTCCTGCTTCAATGGATGAGTTGCCTCTTTGGAAATTTGAAGATCGTGTGGTTACATACCCAACCAAGGACCCTGCTCTGGCATTCTCTGGTCAGAAGGCTACTCAGGTTGAAGAACCAGACCCAGAAGTGGATCTTAATTTAGGTGCTTCTGGCCCTGCATTTATTGGAGAGAGCTTCATAGTACCTGTAACTATCACGTCCAAGGGCCATGATGTTAACTCTGGTGAGTTAAAGATCAATCTGGTGGATGTAAGGGGAGGTAGTTTGTTCAGTCCAAGGGAAACAGAACCATCTATGGATACTCATCATGTTGAACTTCTTGGTATTTCTGGACCAGAAGGAGAAGATGAATCCCAATTGAATACTGATGAAATTAAGAAAATTCAAGAGTCTTTTGGATTGGTTTCTGTTCCTTTTCTCAAAAGTGGAGACTCTTGGTCCTGCAAATTGGAAATCAAGTGGAACAGACCCAAACCAATTATGCTCTATGTCTCATTGGGTTATTCTCCAGATAAGAATGAATCAAACGCACAAAAAGTTAATGTCCACAAGAGCTTGCAGATTGAAGGAAAGAGTGCAATCATAATTAGCCATCGCTTGATGCTTCCATTCCGGCGGTACCCATTGTTGCTTTCTAGGATAAAGCCAGTTCCTGATTCTGATCAGTCAGCATCAATGCCTTTGAATGAAACTAGTATACTTGTTGTTAGTGCAAAGAACTGTTCCGAGGTGCCACTTCAGTTTCTATCCTTGTCTCTTGAAGTAGATGACAATGATGGCACTGAAAGGTCATGTTCTGTGCAACATGGAGGTGAGGACCTTTTAGACCCTGCCCTTCTTGTTCCAGGAGAAGAGTTCAAGAAGGTTTATACCATCACTTCTGAGACGAATTCTTTAAAGCTTAAATTAGGTGATGTGTGTATTAGATGGAGAAGAAATTCTGGGACTGATGAGCAATCTGGTTCTACAGCTTCCGTTTTAACTAAACACAGACTTCCTGATGTGAATCTGGAGTCATCACCTCTGGTTGCGAGTTTGGAGTGTCCTCCTTACGCAATCCTTGGAGATCCTTTCACATATTTTGTTAAAATCCAGAACCAAACGGAATTGCTTCAGGAGGCCAAAATTTCATTGGCAGATGTACAAAGTTTTGTATTATCTGGGTCTCACAATGACACCATTTTTATTCTTCCAAAATCTGAGCACATTATCGGTTACAAGCTTGTGCCACTTGCCTCGGGTGCACAACAGCTACCCAAATTCACTTTGACCTCAGTTAGATATTCAACTGGGTTTCAGCCCTCAATTGCTGCATCTACTATTTTTGTGTTTCCGTCCAAGCCTCAGTTCAAGATGGTTGCTGTGGGAGATGATAGGGTGGAATCGCTGGTTGCTGAATGATGTCAGCCTCTGTTGAATAATTTTCCAAAGAAATAAGCGCAATCATACGAAGTGGATGCTATGATAGTTTTGCTAGATGCTTCTTGTCGAACTGGTGTGCGCTGTATCTAATTACTGTTGAGCAACAAGGGAGGTTTAATCAGAAAGATCAACCTGAGGGCCATAACAAAAAAGTTGACCCCTTACATTTAGTGGATCATTTGCATTGCCACAGTTCAGTCTGGAAATGGTCTTGCACCTCTTGGAAATATGGGTTTATCAATGTGTAGTGCTGAACCAAGGTAGGAGATGGAAGAGATGAGGCGTGGTCAGAATACATTGGTACTACTATTTCCACTGCTGGTTGAAGCTACTGGCGGCCCCAGCGGGGTGATGCTATGGGGTGGAACATAGAAAGGACTAGGAGGGGCCATGGCCCTTGCAAAGTTTTGGGAAAAAAACAATTCAATAGAAGTTATAGAATACCATTCTAATCTTCTAAACAATTGAATGTGTGAGTTGTCAAAACCATTTTTTCTTCTCTTTTGTTCTAATCTTCTCATGAACATTAGAGAGATACCATTTAACTTATTTTCTTTTGAATTTAGGTGATTAATATGAGTGGGTTTATTTGAACCCAGTTATATGTATCTTTTTCTTTACTAATTTTTTTCCCCATTTATACTTACAGAAAACCACAACTATTGGTGATTTAATCTTATAATTTCTATTCTTTTGTTTTAATAACCAACCTCTATAAAGTCTAATTTCTTAGTGTAAAATCCTCTTAACCAAAACACTAGGGCTCATTTGGTTCGCAGGATGAATTGTTTGGAAACGTTATACCTTTTTTCATTCTAAGGGGATGAAAATAAATAATTCCAAGGAGATGTAAAAGCATTTCTTATAAAAGTACTCCCAAATAAGCCCCAAATGCATTCACAAGAAGCACTAGAATTTTTATCAAAATATTTGTTTTTTTTTTAACAAAAGCACTTCTAATGAAAACCTGCTTTAAAATAGGTAAATCACAACATTAAAACAAGAAGAATTACATGGCCCAAGAAAAAAAAAAAAAAAAAAAAAAAAAAAAAAAAAAAAGAAAGGAAGTAGATTTCCAATTAGAGTTTTTCTGCCACAATTCAAATGATAAAGAAAACTCCCTGACCTTAAAATCAAGTCCATCACAAGGCAAAGATTGCCCAGTCAAATAGAAATATAACTAGATCATATATTTTTCATCAAATTAACGGGGGGCAGGAAAGCTAAGCTCCATAAGTCTTGGACAATACAAAAACCCAAAATTTAAACCAGAAGAACTCTACCACTACAAATCTCTCTCATTATCAGCTAGCCACGTCACTTTTGAGGGGCCACCGTGGCTAGCATAACATCTGTTTGTACAACCAATACATATAACCAATACAACTTTGATGCTTGCATTTCCTAAAAGAAATTAGAGGGAACAAACTTCCAATTTACAAAGACTCCGGACTTGTGGACGGTCTAATTCTAGAGGGCATTCGCGTGGGCTGGTTTATTGCACCACCAAACTTACAGTGGAAGGAGTCCTTTGGTGTGATAGACATTTTGTTCAATGCAGACTCAAATTCATCAAAACCAAAATGCTGTTCCTCCAAGCTTTTTATAATCTCACAATCCATCACATTCTCCTCATTTCCACCCACAAAAGCTTCATCAACATCCTCATCACTGGAATCTTCTTCATCGTAATAAGTAGGTTGAACCATTGACCAATAAACAAACTTTGGCCGAATATATCTTTATATGCAGGAAAAACAACCAGTTAGCAAAGCATTCAAAACAACTTTAATAATTTGTTTTATGGAGCCAATGTATGTGAATAGTTCACCAAACAAGACATTTTGTTGTCCGTACTGTTAAAAACAGAGCAAGAAAGACAATTTTATTAGAATTCCCGTGTAAGGCTTTCTTAAAAGTTAAAACTGTGCTCTACATCAGCAAATCTTATTTTTCTCTCAAATTTGTATATAGTCAATGCATGGGATTTATTTCAATTTTCCCAAAAAATAAAAGGGCAGCTGCGAGTCGCAAATTAATGGGTTTCAAAGCTACATTTTCATTCTGAAAATATCACGCACCCCACCAGATTTCCCCATGTTATAAGAATTCCTTCCAAAATGATGAATCCAAGCTAATACCAACCTGTCACTTTTTTTCAGCAAACATGGGTCAAATGGAAAGAGCATGTCAAGCCTCTCCATCCCACCAAATGCCCTTGAATATTCTGATTCCAGATGGTTATCAAAATTGAATTTCTCAGTTGTTGTGAATAAACCAGCTGCCTCTGCTTGCCGTAGAAACTCCATTACTATGGAAGGCAGGCACACCTGTTAAAATGAAGAATAAAATCAGGCACTATCAGAAAAGCATCCTCAAATAGCATAAAAGACAACTAAAGGACAAGGGCATAAGATCAACAAAAATATAATGAAGCTTGTTTATTGTCCACAGTGAGACAAGGTGTTGGAAACCCTCCTACAATTTTATGGTTGTGCCCCAAAACAGTCCTCACCTTCAGTGGGCTCAATTTATTTGTTAAAACGGACTCTAGAGGCAGACGAACCAGCCATGACTTCAACCGAGCAACATCCATCATTGATCTCATCCGGAAGCACAGCAAATACATGATGGCCTGTTGGGCACATAATTAACCATCAAAAGAAAATCTCTACACTTACTCCATACAAGTAAAATAACTTTGATGTTGCCAAATATATGATATAAAATATAAGCATAGGACAGGGATCAAAAATTGCACTATTAAAGAACAATCTTATTAGATGTGCAGATAGCATGGCAGAAGAAGTGACACCAGGCCACCATAAAAATAGAAAGGGATAGTGGCTATGGTGGTGCAGGTGGTTATGTAGCAGTACAAAGGTAATGAAGGCAGGAATTGCAGTGTCACTCTACCACTGTCCATAGATGCGGACTTGGTTCCAAGTTCCAACTAGCTATCAGGATCTCCCCAAAAATTATATGGAGAAATTATGAATATCACAAAAGTTTGGCTTGGCAATTCAATATCACGATTCACAATGCAATCCAATACCCAAAAATACATCTTAAGTTTGAAACAAATTTCTAGCCACCCAAGCCAATACGTTATACAATTCTTCTGATCAAATGCGAAATCTTATCAATCCAGACAAGTCTTATTTTTTTTTTCCCGATAAGAAATCCAAACAATACTATGAAAATGTTCAGACATCTGTGTGATATTTTGTTTCCTTTTCTTAATCAATAAGGATAAAAACAAACATATTTCAATATAAAATTCACTTTACCATACAGCTGTTTACCATATGAAGTCCATCTTCACATGCCATTTCATAAAGAAAGAGAACTGCAACATTTGCTTATTATAAAGTAAAAAAAAATTTATTGTCTAGTGTAAAAATATATACCTGACATCCAGAATAAAATATTCTATGAGCTTCTGGATTTATTCTGCCATCCTGCATTTTGACATATTTAAAGCACCAATCCACCAACCTGAAACCAGAGCAACACATGACAACTGCATTAGACAGATTCCTTATCTCTTTTCTTTCTTATGTCTAAATGTTGGTCTCCACAACCTTTCCACAATGCTAGCAACCATAGAGGCTGACAGAAACTTTGCACGAGACAAATAACTAGCAAGATAAGCAACAGCAATCATCCTGCACAAAACCCAAAACAAAAATCAGTACTATATATGATGCCCCTAAACATCTAAAAGTTGAAACTAATAATCTGCAAAAATGTCCTCTTTTGTGACTATAATTACAGATAAACTCAAGAACACAAGGTATTCTCCTGCCAAACAAACCAAAAGAAAGGGAAAAAAGGGTATGTGACAGAGACCCATGCCAACAAATAGCATCCACGTTGGGCGACCCCCCAGACGCCGGAGGTTTAAGGTTTGAACCACCTTTCTCAGTCACCGTTGACCCCCCTAACTTCTGGCCAGTGACCCCTCTCTGCCCAGTCGCCCACCAGGTGTTTGATAAAAAGCTTGAGTGGGAATTGGGAGGTGGGAACGCTGGAGCGGTGGACTGTGTTGAGTGTTTCTCTAGATGCTAAATCGCTTAAAGTGATTGTGGCTATGAAATTCACTTCCACTTTCAGAAAACCAACAGATACCATTTAAGAATTCTTTTAGATTTAAATACTAATTTTCAAAAAGCTGACACCTTCTTAGTTAAAATCCTTTACTTTCCTATTTTACCCTTTTGCTATGCACTCATATTAGTCTCATACTGGTTCATGTGGTTCCTATCATAACTATCATCAACTTACCTTGGTTGCCATAACTATCATCAACTTACACTTCTTTTATTTTTTATCTTTTAAGTTTATAGCTTAACCAGAACCAAACCCGACCAAACCCAAGTTGTGATCCCCAACCAAACCCAAAATTCCCAATACTCAACTCGCCAACAAGTACTCCTTATCCCCAGGACCCCCACCATCACATTTCGCCGCCGCGGGTCACCTGCTCACTGCTGCCACCATGACCCCCCCAAGTAAAGGATCCTGGATCCGCCACTGTTTTCAACTATAGAGCTACTCTGCCAGATGTTCCATTGTTTTCTTGAGCGCCATGAATACATGTTGGTCATCAACAGACATGTAAAAAATGCCTCATATCTAAACCATGTCATGTAGTACTGATAATGGGTACTACACACAAGTCCCAAACGTTCCTTAAAAAAAGTGTCAAATCCTAAGTCATGCACCAATAGTCTCGTACAAATGTAAGGCAGAATAAAAATTAGAAGAAACCAGAAACAAAATGGTATATCTCTTAAAAAAAAAAAAATGTTTGAAGTCCACTTCAAGAGGTTTAAAGACCACAATTCTAAAATCAATCTAAGGTATGAATGCTTTCCAAATAAAACTAACAAATAAAGAACAAACACCAACTATACATCACAAAAAGCAAGCATATTACCTAAGACGTGGGGGGTTGGTACTGCAAACAAAAACTTCTTCAAGCATCAGAGCAAATGTCACACCACAGTTTCCAGGATCAAGAGAACAGGCATAGAACATCACAAACTGCAATAAGGAAAAAGCAATTTTATACAGGGATTAAAATAAACCACTAAATATGCAATTAATCATAAAAAGAAAAAAAAAAAGAATGAACATCACAAACTGCAATAAGGAAAAAGCAATTTAATACAGGGATTAAAATAAACCACTAAATATGCAATTAATCATAAAAAGAAAAAAAAAGAACAATGAAAAACGTCAACAAAAAATACATATATATGGTGATTATGTATGCATCACCTGGGCAAATTTTGGCTTGTACGCTGGCAAGACAGTCTTCTTAAATGACTCAAGAAGAATTTCAAAGACCTAGACACACCACATAAATAACAGAAAAAAGTGAACACTAGGATAGGGGAATGAGCAATTTATACATGTCAACCAAAAGGGGAAAAAAAGATATGAAAGTTACCTCTATCAAACGGCCACCATCTTCACAGGATTCAAGATGCTCAAAAGTTAACACCATCAAGCTATCTAATTTTTCAGCAGATACTTTTCCTGCTGAACTTGTGCATCTTAGTTCTAATGGAAGCTGTATAAAATAACTTTCAATCACTTTACAATGAAGGATTAAAATTATCATAAGCAGTAAAGAACAATAATAATGTGAGGAACAAATGCTAAGCAAATTCCTGTTTTTGAAAAATGAAAACTACACAACATGTTATTGGTCTGGAATTGGACAAGTATTAACAAACTTCTCCTAATATAACAACTACATCAGAAATTCAAATTTAAATCATAAATTAGTCCAAGGCTATACATCATATGAACAGTTTATACAGTTTAAGCTAATTCAATCATACCTCACTGCCATCATTCAGACCATCATCATATGTAAACTCATCCACATCTTCTAGCTCCATCTGAAATACTCCTTTACTAGAGTCATCTAGTAAGATGTCGTCCCATCCAACCTCCACCTATACGAAGTCAGTTCATAACGCCATCATGAAAAAATGTATTTATTTCTTTCAACAACTAAATCAAATAGAACATTCAAATTTACATACTTTTGATGAGGCCTTCAATACACATACATCCAAATCTAGCAGCACATCCATCACACCTGCAAGAATTGGAATCCGAACAACTTCGCCAAGCTCACCACTTTCCAACTTTAACATGTTCTCTACGTACATAACGATACTCTACAATAGCAACATGCAACATGTTCAATACTGAACCACAATAAGAAGTAAAATCCATTTTTCTGTAGACTAGATAATATTATACGACGCTATACGTCAGGAAATTAAAGATCATGTTCACTTTCAAAGACCATATCTCGCCTATGTAGTACCATCAGAAAGCTAACAATGACTGCAGAGGATATTTTCTTAGTTAACAACATTTTGGTACTAGATGGCACATTGAACTTACATTATCCTTCATACCATAAAAGTGCCGCTCTCTCTCTATAACAATTGGGACTAATCTCGCAGGTGAAAGTGGCACCAAATCAGCTATATCTTTTAGAGCTGAATGCACACGAGATAAAACTTGGTCCTTTAATGTAAGGCCACACTGCAGCTTCATGGGATCATAAGGGGCGAACTGGCGTATGAGCATGTCCAAACATCGATCAACATACTTCCCGCTTGAAGCAGCCTGCAGCATTGTAAGTGAAAAAAAATCTAAAAGTCTTGCCAATTGGTCTTAAAAGCTACAAAAAGACAATAATTGCAGAACCTTATAAAACCCACATACCAAGGAAATAATCAATTCCACCAATGCATCCAGTATATCAGGATACTTATACTTCCACAAGCTCATCTTGAAAATCTGAATACATTTTTGCAATGGATAATTAATAAAACCTAACCAATGATAACAAAAAACAAACGGTACTACTATCAGCTTACTGCATCGAGGAGCGAGTCGTGTACGACATTGTCTATGTAATTAACTGCTCCAGATAGCGCCTTCAAACTAGTCTGGGCGAGCATTAACAACGAAAAACTTCAAAAACTAGACAAAACGAATTCAAATGAAACCAAATTAGTTGCTTATATGCAAGAACGTACCACAAGCAGAGCTGCCTGCGCAGACATAAGTCCCTGATCGTTACATATAACCGTAATGAGTTCAGCATATTCGGCAGTATCGCCCTGAGACAAAACAGTTAAGCTTCAAACTTGTCAGAGCTAAAATTCGACCCAAACAATCGAGAAACAAGCTTTACTAGTTCCGAATGCTTACTGATGAGACTGAACAAAGAACGTCCTTCATGTGATTGACCAGGTCATAATCGGTGAAATCGGCGTCGTCCATCTCGTTGAAAGCTGCCTCGTTGTTCCTGAACTCGACACCCATGGCTTTCTCTCTTGCCCTAGCCCTACGGATCCTCGTGAAATTTTCAGCGGGGATGCCCTAGGCCTAGGTTTAGCTTCAGCTGTAACAGTAGGTAGCGTTCACAGAAAGTGAGTTCGTGCGTTCAGTGATGTGAGCTGTGAGCAGAGGTCCGTCTGTCGTCTTCTTCTTTTTCTGTGCTACTGATGCTGCGGCTTTGGAGACGTCGTCGTTTTCTTCGGTGTCGGCCACCGAGTGGGAAGTGAGAAGAGAAACCCAAAAAAACCAGGGTTTGGAAATAGCGGCTGCTTAAGCTCCCTCTTTTAATATAACTAACTCATCTTTTTAAACGCGGGAGACCATTCCCATTTTGCTTTTTTTTTTTTTTTTTTTNTTTTTTTCTTTTTTTTTTTGGGTTTTTAATTGTCTGAACTTTTATTAAAGTGTAATAAAATAGTTTCATTGGGCCGTGGGCCGTGGTCGTGGAAAACTCTTTTTGGGTTGATGGGCTAGATTAGTGACGAAAGAGTAAAAGGGGCTTTGATCAGCCCATCAGATCAAATCTAATGCCTAAAAGAAAAATCTAAGCCCAATCATTTTGGCCCGAGTGAACAATCTATTAAATTTTACCTGCTTAGTGTCCCTAAAAGAAAAGCCTAGTTAATCTTTTTTTTTTTTTAACAAAAAGATAAATTAAACGAATATAAATTATTTTTTATAATCGATATACCACGTGATATAACCAATCTATGTATTATAAAATGAATAAATGTTATTAAAATTATATTTTACAAATATAAATACATCGTTTAATAATAATTTTACATGTTAGATTGGTTACACTACATAATAATATATTGATTATGTCTAATCATTTTGTTGGAGATGACATATTTATGAAGTGTCATAGTATACTAATAAATAGTTAAATGTAGATGGAAAATAAGGCACAAAATTTGAATGATAGATCTTGCCTTTTCCCTTTAGGTATTGACTAATAGATTAATAATAGCATACATTTATAGTACATGATGATAGGTGAAGAAAATCTTCTGTGCAAATTGCAATAATGGTTATTTCACATTCAACTCTTGACATATTGATCAAGTATATAGTTGAAAGAGTTGGTGTACATGCCAATTGCAAAGAAAATCGTGGTTCTATTAAAATTTAAAATTTTTCTCTAGATGCAAGTTTTATAGTACTATGTCTCTATATATGAGATAGGACCCACAAATATTTGTGGTCCTATTAAACTTGCGCTACTAAACAACTTGTTGTAGAGAGAGATGGACACAAATGTGAGAGGGAGTCCTTCCATGAATCTATAATCGAAATAAAAGAGATAAACACGATAAATATGCGCACAAAAATTGCTTAGAAGGGAGGGTAAAGTCATAGTCATGGGGAGTGAAAAAGGGAAAGGAGACAATGGACGAGAGAAAGCAGAGCATGTGATGGGGGGGGAGTCCTCTCTCACTCACTCACTCTCACTAAACTCACAACATGATAATGGCAGTTACTGGAATCCATCATCCATCCTCCATGAAATGGCAGAACATAAAAGTAAGCCAAAGCCATATCCATCTGATCTTTAGCTTAGCTGTCTCTAACCAAACCAAAGCTGTGCAGGGTATGCACTAGTAGATAGACAGATGTAGAAAAAAAACGGTTAAGGCGTGATCATCAGCAGCAAATGCCAGCTGGATACAGTTGGACATGAACCCACACCCCACGTGTCACCCATCCCAAAGCGGACACCTGGACACTGCATTTACTCCTCTCAAGCCACCCGTCCTTCCGTTTTAACGGTGTTAACAGTTTGCGAGGGGCAAATCAGTCAATAGGTCACTGGATCACTAGATCTCGAGATTATAGACCCTGTTTGATAACTGATCAGTCAGTCAGTCAGTCGATTCATAACTCATAAGTTCATAACGGGCCGACTTCACAATTCACTCTATCTATCGAAATATCATTCTTCCTTTTCAGAAAAAATAAAATAAAAAACAATTTTATTTATTTTTGTATATATATAAAAGTAAAAAATCGGGCATAGAGAGAGAGAGAACGAGAGAGAGAGGGGCATGGAAATAGCTGGATTTGTGAGACGACGACGAAAGAGAGACTGGATTTCAGGCCGAGCCCCAACTCAACTACTTGTCTTTTGCCTCCAAATTTCATAACCACCCCCCACTCTCTACTCTCCACACTCTCACTTGCCCAAAAACCCATTCTTCTTCTTCCAATTCAACCAAGCTTAAGCCTCAGGTTCACACAGACGCACAGACCCTTCAATTTTCCTCCTTTGTTAATTCTTTTTCTTCAATTCTGACTCATCAAATTGGTTTTTTCAGGGACTTTGAGTCGGACCCAGAAAATGGAATCACCAACGATTCACTCTGTGGACCAAGCGGTGGAGGAGATTATGAGAATCCACAGATCTTTGCCGGCTCGGCCGGGAGTGGACGAGGTGGAGGCGGCGGTGGCGCTGGTTCGGAATGTGGAGAAGGAAGACCAGGCCAGGCTCGAAGCCATTGCCAGGCAGACTAAAAGCTCGCGCGTCCCCGAAGAGCTCTTCATGCTCTTGCAGGAGATGCAGAGGAACCTGGTCTACTTTCAGAGCAAGGAGCAGAAGCGGGAGGCCCTCAAATTGCTCGATCTCGAAGGCCTCCACGCCCTCTTCGACGATTACATACAGCGAGCTTCCACCTGCGTCTCTTCTCCTTCTTCTGCTACGACTTCTTCTACTTCTTCGACGACGACGGCGATGGCGAATTCTGTTTCTGGGGTTGTTACAAACAAGCCTCCCCATCTTTCCTCTCTCTCCCCCTCTGCTGTGTATGTGCACCACTCTGAAAAACAACAAGTTTCGAGGGCTTCATCGCTCGTCACCAGAGATGATGGTTACGTGCTCAATAAGGCCAAGAAAGCTTTCTATGTCGACGGAATCGGGGCTGTACCTGCAGTTTCATCAACACCCCAGATAGTGGATTCGTCGCTGAATCCCGGCTTCGCTCACGCTTCACCTGGAGGTGGAGGTGGGTATCTATACACTATAATGATATAATCTGTCTCTTAATTTCATAGTTTGAAACTTTTAATTCGTTTTTTTGGGTTGTGCTTAATTTAGACAATGTGGGCTTTGTTTGTTTGTTTGATTTTTTGTGTTTTGTGTTTTGGGGTAGGTCAAGAGGGTGATAAATTGAGTTTGATAAAGCTAGCGAGTCTAATTGAAGTCTTGGCCAAGAAGGGTACTAAGGATGTTAATCTTCAGAACAAGTTGATGGATCAAATTGAATGGCTGCCTGACTCAATAGGAAAGCTTTCCAGATTGGTTACTCTAGATTTGTCTGAAAATCGGATTTTGGTCCTGCCTTCCACCATTGGAGGCCTTGCTTCCTTGACCAAATTGGATTTGCATTCAAACAGGCTCACCCAAGTGCCGGACTCTATTGGCGATCTTCTTAGCCTTGTCTATCTAGACCTTAGTGCAAACAATTTGGCATCTCTGCCTGCTACTTTTGGCCGATTGGTGCATCTTGAAGAGCTTGATTTGAGCTCAAACAGGCTCTCTTTGCTTCCTGACTCGATTGGTTCCCTTGCTAGCCTCAAGAAATTGAATGTGGAGACCAATGATATTGAGGAAATTCCTCATACCATCGCCCATTGTTCTTCGCTTAGAGAGCTCCGTGCAGATTATAACCGGCTTAAAGCACTTCCCGAAGCTGTAGGAAAAATTGAGAGCCTGGAGGTTTTGTCCGTGCGTTACAATAACATCAAACAGTTGCCCACAACCGTGTCATCTCTAGTGAGCCTGAGGGAACTTGATGTAAGTTTCAATGAGCTTGAGTCAGTGCCTGAGAACCTATGTTTTGCCACCTCACTCGTCAAGATGAACATAGGAAACAATTTTGCTGATCTGCGGTCACTACCAAGGTCTATTGGTAACCTCGAGATGCTTGAAGAGTTGGATATCAGTAATAACCAGATTCGGGTTCTCCCGGACTCTTTCAGGATGCTCACACGACTACGTGTTCTACGTGTAGAAGAAAACCCTCTTGAAGTGCCTCCAAGACATATAGCTGAAAAGGGAGCACAAGTAAGTCCCTTCTTCTTTTTTTCCTTTCTGTTATCAAATAGTTCCTGTAGCTTTTTTCTCAAGGCTAATCATGCTCTCTTGGTGCATCTTAGGCTGTTGTTCAATATATGGCTGAGCTTGTTAAGAGAAGAGATGGTAAAGCACAACCTGCTCGGCAGAAAAAGAGTTGGGCTCAAATCTGCTTTTTCTCAAGGTCAAACAAAAGGAAGCGCAATGATGCAGATTATGTTAAAGCACAACCTGCTAATCACTGAATCGTTGACAAGAGGCACGGCAGTTGATTCCAATCGAGTAAGTTTTTGAAACAATGTCATCGTGATCTCATTTATAAGCTTAAAGAATTTATGCATACATTACCTTTCTTTACCTAGTTCGAGAAAACCACAAGTGAGAGGCTGTTTGACCTTATTGTGGTGGCATAATCCTCATCCCCCCTTTTTGACATAGTTAGGCTGGCTTTTGAGCATGTATGATTAAAAGTGTGGTAACTACTATTCTTTGCACTTCATATGCCTCTGTTATTGTTTTTCTTACAGGGATACCAGCTGTTAGCAGGCTAGATGAGAACAGAGACTATGAATCATCCTCATCTAATGTGGTGGGTTCTAAG
This sequence comes from Purshia tridentata, assembly GCA_003254885.1. Taxonomy (NCBI): domain Eukaryota; kingdom Viridiplantae; phylum Streptophyta; class Magnoliopsida; order Rosales; family Rosaceae; genus Purshia; species Purshia tridentata. The sequence goes on along the minus strand of QANT01006070.1, from coordinate 12,233 downwards.
TCTTCCATTGACTCTTGCATACCAAATTGTATATCTATTTTTTTCTTTGTTATTGTTACATTTTTCTTTAATCCATCTGTATTTCTGTTGTCTTTGAGTCCAAATGAGGTGTACAATTCAGCCGGCATATAGGAGAAAAAGAAAAATGTTGGTACTCTGTATATCACCTCCATTGTTCATGATATCTCAGTGTATCCTCTCTACCACTTGTAATAGAATTTGTTTCCATTCAAACAGAATCTAGGATCTTATGTTCACTTCATTGCTGTTTATTCAGTAAATATTTAAGGTTTTGACTTTTAATAGAATCTTGGTACCAAAAGCCTTGACCTTTCAATGCGGTGGTGGATCCTGATCTAAGCTTCTGACTTAGGAATATCCCCCTGGAGCCACTGCCATCCATAGGAAGTACTGCTTTGAAAATCCAGATACTGATTCTTACTTAATAGGTAGTTGACTTTGCTCCCAATCCCAATGGTTTTCCTAAAATTCTCTTTTGCAATAAAGTCCCTCAATTTATGAGTTGCAATCAGAAGAGAAGCAGACACATAGCTTGCAAACTGAAAAAGCAGTATACATTATGTGTGAATTGCATACTTAGAAATCACAAGTAGCAGTCTCCATATCTTTAGATAGGTATAGTTAACCAATTATCTGAAGGCTTTTTCCACCACAATCCAATGTCTTAAACAATAAGAAACAAACCCTTATTAATTATCCCTCCAATTCCAGCTACAATAGCATCACCATCACCATCACCATGAAGTCCATCACGTGTTTTTCCTCACTTTCTTTACAGCTCATCCAAAGGGGTTGAAAAAAAATATATGAAAGCCCAGCTTCTAGGAAGGTACCATTCATATTCAAGCATCAACACCAACTTTTCTGGGACCATGGGCTCTGTGAGACCCTCCAGGAAGGAAAAGACTGGGGGTGTGGCCCAAAAGATTCAGGTGGTTGGTTGTCGTTTTGGGAAAAATATAAAATCTGGCATTTGTCAATTACATGATATGGTGTGGCATGCATGTTACACACCTTGTTGGCTTGTTGAGAAATAGGGAACAACAACTCCACAATTAGGATATCCTGCAACCAACCTATGCATAAGTTAACGACCAGAGGGGCTCAAGCCTATTAAATTCGATTGCGTTTTGGCAAGCATTGGCTGTGTTGCCCATGTGAAAGAGCCATGGCCAGTTGATAAAAAAATCTTATCATATAATTGATGTATAGATCCGTTGGAACTTGGCACAAAAGGCCCCGCTTATTTTTGTATAACTAGGGTCGAAAAATGAAATCACTACATCTTGTATTAATTGAAACGATCGCTTCGGTGATTGTAAAAAATCATATAATAATTGTGAAGACATTTCCACATTTTGTTCTAACTTAAAACTTACATGGCATTAGAGGTTACAATAATCTTATTGCCATCATCATTGGGGCACTTGAGAAGCTATGGTTTTAATATGCATGCACCTTTTGGTTGATAGACTAAAGGTAGTGGCTCAGATTGTAATAAATTGACCAACATATTATTATATATATTTGGGTGGCTTTTCTTCATCTGAGGAGATGTGGATAAAACCAGAACCAAATTTTCTTGCTCCCGTGGCAACACAAATGGGGATTCTATTCATTTGTTTGGTAACTGTCAATGTTATTAATGCACGAGAATCATTAAAGAAACAAGAGAAAACAAATATCTACAGAAATCTTTTTGTATTGTTTTTTTTTTTTTCGGTCTAAAGAGAAATCTTTTTGTCTAATAATTGATCGTAATACTACAAATCAGGTTGAATATAAAATAGGAAGTTATTTACAAGATGCCAATTGAAAAGACCAATTTGTATTTTGTGCTATTGATTTTATGGAGATAATTACATATGAGACTAATATCAATCAAGTATCTATATATATAGTATACATTAAATTTTCTGGATGAGTTTGCATAAAGAAAATTATGCAAGCATTGATCGATGTTGAAGAAAATCAGTCAAAACCTTTGTAACTAATATCCAATCCCATCCACTCGTAGTTGGAGAGAAATGATCAGAAATGACGATTTTCAATACGACACGATAACACAAATAAATTAAATATGAAATAATTATTAGTGATTATTACTAACATTATTTAAACTCTAAAATACATCTACTTTCTAACTCTTTCGATAATTGATACACCATTTTTTGTAGGGTACGTATATTTTTTCATCTTTCGATAATTGATGCACGATGTTAGATGTCTATACCATAGAAGCTCACGTAAATCAAAGTCGGCATATTTTGCGAACCACATGTCCTAATATTATTGCATCGAGCTGCCAAATGGTGTGCTGGTTTCACATGATAATTCACAAGGCGATAGCATACGCCAAATGCACTATCTGAATTATTGCTAGGATTGGGCCTGAATTTCTTATTCTTTTTTTTTAGTAAATACGGATTGGGCCTGTCAGTGTCTCACGGTTTAATATACTTGTTTTGCTTCTTCTTAAGAAAAGTAGTTGTTGGGCCCAAGCCCGTAGCTTGACCCATTAACCTAATTCATCCAAATTCTGTATCTTTCTTTTGATGCCCAAATAAAAATTTACAAAGAATGTTTTGTGCTTGAACAATATTTTAGCTGTTCTCTCCTTTCATCTGGTTCTTCCCTCAGTCAGCATCACTGTAAGCATGGAGGTCAACAGAACATGTTTTGTAAGACCATTGCTTGCATGTAAGATATTGAAGTGCACGAACTATGCTCCTATACTTGGAAGCATCTGTAAGAGGAACCCCTTCAGTTCGAGAGAGCTTAACAGTAGGGAGGCATGGGGAATTTTCTTAATTCCTTTATGTAGTACTTCGGTTCTCTTGTCTCTCTTTGATGGTTGCAGATCTTGCTTGGGTTGCTGTGCTTCGATATCAATGATGGAGATGACCGATGTTTTTGGAGTTGTGCTTTGATGCTGGAGCTTCTTTCTCTTTAAGGATTTTGGTTTGGCTAGGCCGGGTACGTTCATGCAAACGTTTTTGGGGGCTAGCCTTTGTATTTTGATCTTTTTTATTTTGTACTTTTTCTATTTTGGGTTTGTTGAGCTTTGCCTTTTGTGCTTCTTTAATAAAATGTTACTTTCTAAATAAAATAAAAACTATATCTTGGAAAGATCTATAAAGTACCACAAAAAATAAAAAAGTTGCGGAAAAAAACAGCTTGATAAGTTGATGAAGGCAGGAGAGTGTTTATACTACAAAGTACAACACATATAATTATTAAAAAAAAGGACCAACACTGGTCTACATGGCAAACCAGGAATGGATCCCATTGCAGCATAAACTGAAACAACACACCAACCAAAACAACACAAAGTACATAAAGTAAAGACAGACGCATGCATAAAAGGAAAAAGAAATTAAATTAAAGCATATATAGCCGCGGCATGGCCTTATTGATCTTGCTGGGTAGTGATGATTAATCATATCATGCAAGTGAGCGACCAGTTTCTTCATGTTCCTTGATGACCCAAGGTGAGATCCAGGTTGAGGTCATCATCATCATCAGCATCTGGGCCTTTGTTTCTAGCCAGGGCAAGTGTGCAGTCAACGTCCATAGCCTCAGGCTCATTATTTGCAGCAGCAGCAACTGAAGTATTGATACTGTTTGGTGCTGCTGACAGAGGAAACAGATCGAGAGGGGCTTCCACTGGGAACAGGATCAGGGTTTGAGGAGGCTCTGCAGGAGGCATGGTCATGACCATGTTGGAACTTGAGGCATCCGGGGCTTTCGGCTTCGAAGGCACTGCTTCAGCAGTCACAGTGATTGTAGGCACTGCAGAACCACCCACCCTCATCGTAGTCATCTTCGGTAGTGGTGATGATGATGATGAGCCACGGGGGAGGCCAACTGGGGTCGCCTTCCGCGGCTTATTAGTTTGTGGTTTTTGGTTGGGATCAAAAATTCGAGCGCGAGCGATGGAGGTTGCAGAAGTTGGTTGTTCCCAAGATTTTTTGAAGTTGAAGGTGTACAAGCAAGTTGTGGGGAGACGTTTGAAGAAATTCACACCATACTTAAAAACCTGATGAGGGGTCTTGCTGGTTACAAAGTCCCTTGCAATCTTGCTCCAGCTCCCCTTGCCATACCTAATCAGCCCCATCAGAAATAACCTGAAAAATAATGAACTCGATTAAACCAACACATGTATATATATACATATTTATATAAATGACTTTAAAAACTAGTACTAAAAGTGTACAAAAATGGTTGTATATGCAAGTTATAAAAATAATTAACCTTCCATAACTGCAGGTATGTACATTAAGCATTAGTAGTGGTGCAAGTACGTTAAGCAACAAACATATATATGGTATGTCTAAAATGTAAATAAGATAGAGCCAAAAAGATGTAATTAATTAAAAGTTTAGGGTCCGAAGTCCAAACTCATGCTCTTTCTCAGTCCATTGGTCCTTGGACAACTTCCCACGCATATAATAAACGCAGTACTTGTTTATGTCGTTGATGGGTGGCGGCTGCTGGTAACGATATTTCTCAGCTATGGCAGATCTAACAATGCTATTCTCATCAGGACGGTTTCGGGTCTGCTCAGTCGGGTTTTGGGGCTGCCCCTGAACATTTTGTGATCTGGGCACCTGCTGCTGCTGCTGGGGCACTGAGCTCACATCAGACATGACCAACTTGCGCGGAGCAAGCTTATTAGAGCGCTGCTGCTGGGGGTGGCAGCTGGTTTTGGACTCGGCAGAAGTTACTGTTGGCCGGGCACGTTCGGGTTGGGACTTCTTGGGGGTTGAGGGGTTCGAGTCGGTCAGATCAATGATCTCTCGCTCCATTGCTAGTGAAATCAAAGGAGAGCACAAGAGGCTTGCAGAGAGTGAGAGAGAGAGAGAGAAAGAGAGAAAGAGAGACGAAGGGTATAGATGCTTTCTTGGGTAGGCTGTGCTCTCCCTCATGAGCCTTAAGCCTCTTTTTATATTTCAAGGCTGCACTGGAATTTACTAAAATGCCCTTTGGATAAATCATTTTTCAATAGATTTTGCTCCATTTAAAATTATATTTCGTTTCAAATTTTAATGCCAAAGTTACTAAAAAGTCCGTCTAAAATGACCAAAACAATTAACCTCGTTTACATGTTGCCCCTAATTTTCCTGGTTTATGCATGCATTTTGAAGCCATCTTGACATACTATTTTTGTGAACTACTATTCGTTGAGGAAATAGTACTTGAATCATGTGGGAAATAAAGTAAATATAAAGCCATTACCTTTTTTTCATTAAATTTTAATAATTGAAAACCTAATTATAAATCACCACGTGTCTATATTCGTATCTTTTTTAAACTATTACACGTGACTTTGATGATCCGTTGACTCTTATATTACTAACTGATAGTTCGTTAAATGATAGATACAAATTAACAGACAACATGATCTAATAATAAGTTTGACGAATAATATATGAAAGTTTATTAATAAAAAAGCGCTTATCAGTAAATTCTCGTTAACCAAAATATCTTATCATAATCAATTATCGTTACTTATAAAATTTAGGTTTGTTGATGAAATTATCACAAAAGAAGTAAACGAAAGTTCCAAATTAACCATAGAACACAACTAATGTGTTGGATTGAAATATAAAAAATCGTACTAGTAGTAGTAGTGACTAGTGATAACAATCAACAATACTACACTTACCACATTTTTATATCATAATTTTACTCATCATACGTTGCAATCTACATGGCATTAATACATTGGACACTAAAAAAAAATAAAAACCTTAAAAATAAGGAAATACTTTGACAGTACAATAATGACACGTAAAATAGTATAAAAAATATGGTATAAAAATATAGTAAGAATGACATTATTGGATAACAATATCTAATAATAGCCAAAAATGACATAAATTGCAAGGTGTGTGAGTGAGGGATTCATGTGGGGTAGAACAGTAAAAAGAAGGCACGATAAGTAGAGAGGTGATATTTTGAGATAAAAATAATGAGGTTGAGAAATTGAAAGGAGAGAATCCACATAGGAAATAACGGAGGTGACACGTCATATAACGCCTGCTTACGTATATGGCAGGGCCATTAGGAAGCAAAATGCCAAATAGCCAGCAATTTCCATATCCACGTGTGGAATGTTTTACTGTCACTCACTCTGGCACCCTCTACTCGTAACGTTAAGATTTCTAACCATATTTGTCATGCTTATCATCCTCCGTCCATCGTACATGGCATGATATTTTGTCATTTTCCCTTTTTTGGCCTTTTTAAAAAACTCAGGATGGAGCAAATAAAATATTAAATATCCACACCTACACGTGTGTAATGTTTAATTTGCTGTCATTTTCAGCACTCTCCAACTTGTAAAAGTTCAGATTTTTAACCTTATCTGTCATGTGCATCACCCTCCGTCTGATGCAACTAACGGTGTCAGATCAGTTTCGTGGTTTCCGATGATTACCAGCAAAGCTGGGTTCCACTTTTGTATACATGCGTTTCTTAAATTTTCTATTGGGCTAGTTGCTTGGGATTTGGGCATTCCTATCTGTTTCAGAAATTGATGGCCAGGATTGCTTCGAGTTACATGGTATGGATGGTCTGAATTTTCGATGAGATTAGTTTAATATTTGACTTTCTTTCGGTCAATATGTGTCCCGAAAGGAGGGGCAAACCTTAGTGATGTTATTGCCTTTTTCTTTGTTACTCACCTCAACCCTTTTTATAAAATATTTAATTATAAGTTTATTCTTTTACAAATTTACTCAAAAGGACAAATTTTTTTTAAAGATATAATACTATTAGTACATATTTATCTGATCACATTAGTTGATTATCTTATGTTGCAACTTATACAATAATATTATGTAATTAATGATATGAATTATTATGTATAGATAATTAAAATTTAAAATCGATGTCAATCCATCTTATTTATGATGTTATTATGTATCTTGTTTTCCTTTCCCAAAATTTCGTACACAAATAGTCTAATTCTTAGAACAGAAATGCGTAAGAGACGTAAGGCTGATGCTTCTGATAAAGTTCTAGTTATTGTCACATATGTTGGAGATCGATAGACTAACATATCATAAATAAAAGGAAAATTTATATGTATGCATTGTTTGAGGAATGTTATATATGTGCGATATATATATAAAATATATATTTTTTTTCATCTAGAACACCTATTCCGAGGTTTTATAAATTAACCTTTGATTTTATTTTTTTTGGTCTTATATTTGATTATTTCACTGCTTACAACACCGGTATTAGAGGAGAAACTTGAACAATTAGGTAGTTAGCAGATGGCCACTTCTATAGCTGAAGAAGAGGGCTACATGTTGTGTGGTTCGAGAGGCATATTAGGAAGTTCACCAAGAGTTTCTGGACCTGTTAAATCCCAAAAAGTATCACTTGGATCACTTCTTTTCATACATACTGTTCGTAAAAACTACACTGCTTTGAGATCAAAGATATGCTTAAGTTCATAGTTTTTCTCTGTTCTTGAAAGGTACATTTTTTTCATTCAATATAAGGTTCAGGCAGTCCAATATATGTGCATGCATTGTAATTGATCGACATTGGACCCATATATAGTGATTAATTTGAACGACAAACCCATGAACAAACTGTGCTCGCTGACTAATCTATGTGCATTGTGAAGGTTGATGCTACAAAGTCCAAGTGCTTCTCCATTCCTCAGCTGAATTTGCTTCTGGGTTACAAGGTCGGAGGTCCTATATTTGTTTGTGGCAGAGAAAATGTGGGGAGCTGTTCTTGTAGCCATTGCTGCCACAATAGGAAACTTGTTGCAAGGTTGGGATAATGCTACCATCGCAGGTACCCTGTCACCCTTATTATTCTCTTCATTGCCTTTTAGCTTTTACAAATCAATATGTCTAATGCTTTCTAAGAATAAATTTCTATGATGGTACGATCCAAAATTTATTTTAAGGCTTTGTAGTCGCTGTATAGATACAATTATTTTCTGATTATTGGATATTGATAAATTCACTTTTGCACTGTTTTGGTAATATGGTTGTATGCCATACAGTGCATATGTGGTTTATTACTTATATAATGGAAGCTGTGAAAATATAAATCAATATGCAGGGGCTGTTCTTTACATCAAAAAGGAATTCAAATTGGAAACTGAGCCAAAAATCGAAGGGCTAATTGTGGCTATGTCACTGATTGGAGCCACAGTGATCACAACATTCTCTGGGCCTGTATCAGATTGGCTAGGAAGGCGTCCAATGCTGATAATCTCATCAGTCCTGTACTTCTTCAGCGGTCTGGTAATGCTATGGGCACCCAATGTCTACGTCCTTCTTTTGGCGAGGCTATTGGATGGATTTGGGATTGGACTGGCTGTGACTCTTGTCCCGGTCTACATATCCGAGACCGCCCCGCCGGAGATCAGAGGGCTACTCAATACCCTCCCTCAGTTCACTGGCTCTGGTGGGATGTTCATGTCCTACTGTATGGTGTTTTCCATGTCACTGAGGGAGGCACCCAGTTGGAGAATGATGCTTGGGGTTCTTTCTATTCCTTCCCTGGTTTACTTTGCACTGACTATGCTTTACCTGCCTGAGTCTCCCAGGTGGCTGGTTAGCAAAGGACGGATAGACGAGGCCAAGAAGGTCCTGCAAAGGCTACGCGGCAGGGAAGATGTTTCAGGTGCTCGTTTTTGTTAGTTTGATATACATTGTTGGTCTATTTTCTAGTAACTTTTTTAGGCTCCAATAGTTGTTTAACATGGTATCGAAACTTTAATCTCAAGGGATCTTAAGTTTGAAACCTACAACTCCTATTCCCCACTTTTCTACACTGTAGAGTAGCACTTGTACTGCGTCCTTCTCTAGGTGAAGAAAAAGTATTATCTTGATAGACATTGTTTGTCTGATAGTTTTTACGATTAGGATTAAGCGTTTATGAAAAGCTCTAGTTTTGGACATAAACACAATATCAGCAGAATCAGCACACCAGACTCAATTAACTGATAAGCTGTAGTGATTTGTTTCTATTTTTATTAGCTCATTGGCTTGGGCTTGGCTGATTTTACAGGTGAGTTGGCTTTGCTGATAGAGGGTCTTGGGGGTGGAGGTGATTCATCACTAGAAGAGTACATAGTTGGTCCAGCCAATGACCAAACTGATGGCCCTGAAACAGCAGCAGAGAAAGATCAAATCAGGCTATATGGGGCGGAGGTGGGACGCGCCTCATTGATTGCGAAATCTGTGACAGGACAAGCAAACCTCGGATTGGTGTCCCGCCAAGGAAGCTTGTTGAATCCAAACGTGCCTTATGTGGATCCTCTTGTAACTCTGTTTGGCAGTGTCCATGAGAAGCTTGTTCCTGAAAATACAGGTAGCATGCGCAGCCTTCTCAATTTGCCAAACATGGGCAGCCTGCTGAATGTGGCACCAGCAGAAAACCAGGACAAGAATGAGAATTGGGATGTGGAGAGCCCTCCCAAGCCTGGAGATGCTGACTTTGAGGACAGCACGCGGAGGCCATTGTTGTCCAATCGACGAACAGCGAGTATGGTAAATGACATGATGCCTGGAAAGTCCAGTAGCTTCTTCGGGGGGATGAAGCGACATGGCAGCCTTATTGGTGGTGAGGCAGTGAATAGCATGGACATTGGCGGAGGTTGGCAATTGGCTTATAAATTTTCGGAGAGGGTTGGGAAAGATGGGAAAAAGGAAGGAGAGTGTCAAAGGGTGTATTTGCACCAGGAGGGGGGGACACTTGAGTCCCGGCGTGGCTCAATGATTTCGGTTGCTGGTGGTGTTGATGTTTCTCAAGAGGGTGAGTTTTATCAGGCTTCTGCTTTGGTTAGCCAACCTTCTATAATTTCCAAGGAGAAAATGGACCAGCATCTTCAAGGACAAGCAAAGGTTGGTCCTCCGGAAACTGTTGCTGAAGGACCCAGGTGGGCTGATCTTTTAGAACCAGGAGTCAAACGTGCATTGTTTGTTGGTGTAACAATTCAAATTCTTCAGCAGGTAAAAATTTGTTAAGTTCAATAGGCTAACATTATCAAGTTCTAACTTCGGTTTAGTAAATGTGATACCAATAATTTTATAGTAATATCCGTTAGAATAATTTTTTTGTTGTCTATGTGTCTATCTAATGCTAGCTTGGTCATTTGATATGGGCAGTTCTCTGGCATAAATGGGGTTCTTTACTACACACCCCAGATTCTTGAACAAGCAGGGGTGGGAATTCTCCTATCAAATTTGGGCCTCAGTTCCACCTCTGCATCTATTCTCATAAGTGCTCTCACAACCTTGTTGATGCTTCCATGTATAGGAGTTGCCATGAGACTAATGGATGTCTCTGGCAGAAGGTGAGTACGTTCCTTTCTGCCACTACGTAAAATTTTCTTGCATACAACATGTGTATATGACGCATTTTCTTGCAGGACACTCTTGTTGTCGACATTACCAGTACTGACAGGGACACTCGTAGTACTAATTTTTAGCCAACTTGTCAACATGGGTTCTATTGTGAATGCAACAATTTCCACCGTCAGTGTTGTGGTATACTTCTGCTGCTTTGTCATGGGCTTTGGACCAATTCCTAACATTCTTTGCTCTGAGATTTTCCCTACTCGTGTTCGCGGCCTCTGCATTGCCATATGTGCCCTCACATTTTGGATTGGAGACATCATCATCACCTACACACTGCCTATAATGCTCACTTCCATTGGTCTTGCTGGTGTGTTCGCCATCTATGCAGTGGTCTGCACCATTTCTTGGGTGTTTGTTTTCTTAAAGGTGCCAGAAACAAAGGGAATGCCCCTAGAAGTCATCTCTGAGTTCTTCTCGGTGGGTGCAAAGCAGGCAGATCTTGCTAAAAGAATGGCTAGTTAATTAGTAGTCAAGGAGTTCATGCTGCTGTTTTGAATTTTGTTCTCTATCTAAGGCATAGGGAAGTAGGCACAATAATCACTAGATTAATTAAGTCCCTAATGAGTCCATGCAAAATGTTAAGAAAAGAAAAAAGATGTGAACCTCAGAGGCTGCTATGTTGTTATATTCAGATTGATCTGGACAGTTTGTATATATAATTTCTGAACATGTTTGCTTTTCTTTCAATTATAACCTTGTATTAAAAATTCAAGAGTTAATATTTTGCTTGACTTTTATATGCTGGCCTAGTAGAAGGGGAAAGACAGAAGTTGTTGATCCTCAAAGCAGGGCTAATTTGAGTTCAACATTGTTTTTTCAAGAAGTATAATATCAAAGCAATAAATACAGATAAAAGACCCTCTTTAGTGGGATGGGACCATAGAGAAGAGAGAACACTATGAAGAAAAATAATTTTGTTAATCAAAGTAGGCAATTCTCATCTGTTTTTGCAATTCGGAGGCTTATTCACAGGCAATAGCAAATCCTAATTTTTACTAGAAACCATTCAACAATACTCCCAACTGTTTAAGTTCACTGATAAATTAACTACTAAAACCCTAGAGACATTTGAAATATTTCCAAAATATTACAAAAATCGATTTACTTCTGGCTATCAACTTAGGGTTTTTGTCCCACTTGAAATAGGTCTCAAAATTCAATTCAGATAAAAAAAAAACAAAGAGGGTCTCATAATTCTATCATTTCTATACAAAAAAAAAGGGGTAATGTGACCATGTCAGACAAATTGCAAGAGAAGGTGAGAGCATTCTTAGGATGATAAATTCTCATTTAATTCACTATCCTAAGTATTAGCTTTGTCAATGAAATTAAAAGGACCTTTTTCTGCAATGTGCTAACGTCTTTTTTTTTTTTGCAATTTTCACACTCCAAATTTTGATGTATTCTTATTTTCTTAATTTTATGCTTTGATAGCATTTGAAAAAATTAAAAAAAAAAATCTGAAAGCAATAAAAATATAAAATTAAGAAGAGTGTAAATATACAACAGATGAGTATGAAAATTGTTTTTTTTTTTTTAAATTGCAACAAGTAGTCCACTTTGTATAAAAGGAGGCTAGACTACTTCCAAATACTAATTATAAAAATGGAAACTCATTTTAATTCATTAAAAATGCATCCCTTATTCAAAAAAAGAAATTGTAAAAAAGGAAAAATTTCTTTCCCTAAAAAAGATTCAAAATATTAAATTCATGCATATGTGTGTATCTGTTGGTTGTATCACCTATTGGCCTACATATTTGGTAGACTTAGGCTCCGTTTGGGATTGCAGTGAAACACCCAAAAGCTGTAG
>QANT01006066.1:0-13078 GCA_003254885.1 Purshia tridentata | reverse complement strand
TGTGTAAGGAGTTTTTTTCCTTAAAATGTAGATGATATAAAAATACAATAATGTTATTCTTACCATATTTTTATACCATATTTGTTGTACCATCTTACGTGTCATTACTGTACTGGCATGGTATTTCCTTATTTTTAGGATTTTTTTTTATTTGTTTAGTGTCCAATGTATGAATACCATGTAAATTGTTATATAAAATGATATAAAATTATGGTATAAAAATATGGTAAGGATAGTATTGTTGATAAAAATATGAATATATGATGTTGATTCTGCTCGCTCGTGTAGAAAAGGCAACTCACACGTGCAGTCAAACTTTTAGCCTTTAACCATCTTATAAGTCTATAACCCTCCCCATGAACATAATTCCGCGTGAAACGGCGTCGCTTTCAGTTGAAAATCTTCTAGAAATCCGCGGCTGAAATGCGCTGCTAAACTACGCCACAAATGTGAGAGAGAGTGAGGAGGTGTCACCTCAGGAGGCAACAAAGTCCACTATAGAGAAAAAGGCAGCAGCCGCCCACACCTATCCTTAATTATTCATTTCTTCATTGCCCTGACGGTTGCTTTCCTTTTTTTATTTTTATTTTATTTTTTTGCTCGGACGCGAAACGTGGCGCATTACCAGGCATCCCAATAATCTCACTCCCTCTTTCTGTTGGCGGGAAAGGACGTGACGTGGGACCCACTAACTCGAGCAACAGCATTTAACAAAAACACGCCGACCCGCCGGCGTAACTGTCTGTCTCTTCCCAACACGTCACCATGCCTCACGGCTTCTCTGCGCCGTACTCTACCACTTATAAATTAATAATACTATTTTACGCTTTTTTTTCTTTGTTTAAATTACTATTTCTCTCATGCTTGAGTCTTGATGCGTTCATGTTCCTTCTTCCTCGCAATTCATGCAAATTGATGATGGTATCTGGCTGTCTCATGTATTGGCATGACATGCATGAACATATTTATTAATGTATTATTTATACACGCATGCACAAAACATTCAATCCCAGCTGCACATACATCAAAGTCAATGCATGGTGCACACTATTCTATTTCCACTCCCAACAAACTTATAGCTTAAAAAGATAAATTCATTTATTTTAACTGTTGACAGAAAAAATTTACTTACCACAAAATACTTTATATTTCCTCTCGATGTGTAATAAGACAATTAAATTTAACAAAAATATACAAACTGTTACAGTTGTTATATATGTTACATGTGTATGATACGATCTCGAACTATATACTTATATGTTTTTATGCAATTAAAGTTTATATTTTTTTATAATATATAACACTGTAGTATAAAATACTTATACCATACACATGATATAATTAAAAATTTCCCAATTTACTTATAATAGCCTGATAGGTAGTTTAGACATTCATTAATTTGTACAGATTTAGTACAACCAATTTATATGCTATATACATGGTTAGAATAACTGATGAAAAATTATATAAGTTTAAATTGCGTTTGAAAATAAAAATAAATATTTATTAAAAATGGAAAGCAAGAAGAAATGAGAAAGCAATATACTAAAGCAGAGAACGGCAAAAAGTGGAGGGCCCAATCAAAAGCGGCAGCCGCTCTTCCCCACTTCCACTCTCTATCTCTCCCAGCGCCCGCCTCTACGTGGGTCCGGCCTGTCTCCGTCCCCATCCTTTTCGCATTGTTAAGCTAACTCATTTCTTGGCCAAAAAAAAGAAAACCTATCTCATTTCATTAACAATTTTTTTAAAGCAAATAAAAAACAAATTTATTTTATTTTAAATAGAAACGTGAGATCGGACGGCCGTATATCACGTGCAATCTAACTCTAATCTGGAGAGCCATCCAGTCAACATAGAATTAACTTTCGGTCTCAAACCTAGAAAATCGCCCATTATCCGCTACGCGCCTAATTGTCATTTCGCCATCACACGCGCCTAATAATTTCAGTGCTTCTTTAACTTTTTCTTAAAATATAAATAAATACTTTCTCAAAATGATAATTAAACATTTTTTCAAGGGAAAAGTGTGTAATTCAACTGTTGGACGCGAACTCGCTTTCAGATACAGTGAAGCAAACGAACTTGACTCGTCCCACTCAGTCTAGCAAAGGCCGGCGACGGGTGGGGACACATGCCCACCCACGCGGCAGCGAGTCAAGAGAGACCAATTACCAAACAACAAAATTCATGCACCGTGTCCGTACTTACATGGGCCCCACGTGTACCCAACTCCCCTCCCGGACTTTCAGATTCCGGGCTTCATCGCCGATCATATGATACTTGTAGTTAAAGAAAATTCATGTATTATTTGTGTCATTCCGTTGACGGAAATTATAAATTATTTCTGAATTGAGAGATTACAACTGAGAAACAGAAACAAAAAGATTAAATTAAAAAGGTCTCTAATTTAGAACAACAAAATGAAACATGCTGTTTCAATCCTGTTGCAAAAAAAGGTTCAGCTACATATTCACATGGAGCTTCTTTGATTCAGTGCTCTCGACGTATTTTTCTTTTTTCTATTTTAGAAATTCGAAAATAAAAATAAGAGCTGAAATTAAAGATTTCTTGCTAGCTATTTATCCTGGGCGACCGCGCTTTTTTCCCAAAACAAAATTAAGCGAGTTCCGGTGGAGGAGGGAGGTTGAGATCGATACGTCCGCGAGGCAGATCGGGGTGGCTCAGATCGACGACCGAGGACGAGTCCGAGTCGCTCTGCGCCCCACAGGCGAAACCACCACCGGCGGTGTGAAACTGATTGTGATCGAATCTCAGCCTCTGATGGAACTGATGACTGTTCACCATCCCGGCTCGGAACACCGAGTCGAAGTAAAGCACGTGACTCGCCGTACCCGCTGCCGACGCCGGCATACTCATAACGGCTCCGACAGCCGGAACCTGTTGGTGATGGTGCTGGAAAGGGAACCTCATGGTGGAGCCGAATCCGCCGCCACCACTACTAACGACGCCGTGGGCGAGATTGAGATCCAAAGGCAAGGAATCCACCATCAGAGCTGCAGGCTCGCGGCTGGAGGACTCCACCGTGCTGCTCTGGCTCGGGCTCTGATTGTTGCTGCCGCTGTGGTTATTATTCTTAATATTATTATTTTTAGAAGTAATATTGAGATTCAGAGTTTCTGAGGGGAGGGGGAAGTTAGTCTTGGCCTTGGCGCCGCGGAACTCTCTGGCGGCGGCGTCGTAGGCTCGAGCCGCTTCCTCAGCCGTGTCGAAGGTTCCGAGCCAGACTCGGCTTTTCTTGCCCGGGTCCCGGATCTCGGCAGCGTACCTCCCCCACGGTCTCTTCCTCACTCCTCTGAAATGCACCTCCTTCACGTTTCCGTTATTAGGTCTAACGGCGGAGGTGGTGCTCTTATCTCTGGGCGCCATGTTGCAGTAGGAACCGAAACGGCAGCGTGTTTTGTTTGAGGGTAGAAGAAGAACAAGCAGTGGTTATGTTTTGTGTTTGTTGCAGTGAAAATGAAAAGGTGGGAGGAAAGCGAGAGAGGGTAGGATAGGATGCAATGGAGGAGTGAAAGGGGAGGCTTAATTTTATAGAGGGGGAGTGGAGGAATTGAATAGAGAGAGAAAAAGAGAGCCGCACAGTCAACGAGGGATTTGACTGAGATGGGTTGGGGGGGGCGGCTCAGAGAGACAGAGAGAGAGAGTGCGTGGTGGCAATTTAGTAATGTTAGTTCCCGCATTACGTGGCATGTGGGTTGTCGAGCGAGCACCCCATCGTTATTATCATTATCTAACGGCCGCAAACGCACTGTTCATTGCGTGCGGTGCTGCTTTCTTAATTCTCCACGCGCGCGTCATTCCACTCGTCCTTCACTCGCTTAGATTATTCTATACCCTATGAAATACGGTTAACCCATCTGAAAAATGGTAAAATACGGCGAATGAAACGGCGCCGATGATGCTCGGCATAAAAAATTCTTAAGATAAATTTCGATAATCTACTCTAGAGAATGTTTGAACAAAAAAAAATTTAAAAAGTCAACCAAAAATAATTTAACAATATAAATTTTGTACCCATATTTTTCTCTGAACTTTTTTTTCAAATTAATTCATGGGAGATTAGTAGCAAATATTTATTATATTCAAAAGAATAAATATATGACATGTACAATAAAATTGTTAATTAGCTGATATGAACATGTACTGGAAAATGCTGAATTACTAATTTTAAAAACTGTAGTGATATAATATGTTACTTGATAATGAGAGAAAATTTGCTCGCAACCTTATTACACGCTCACTATTTGTTAAAATTTTGATATGTGATATAGGTGTTAATTATAAGAGAAAAGTAATTTAAGAATTACAAATTATTTTTTATCTTATTTATTGTAGCTAACTTAAGAAAAAAAAACTATAAACTCAACTCGATTTAGGACTTATTTGGCAGTGCTTCTACATACAAGTTTTTATAAAAATTATATGTAATTCACGTAAAAGCAATTGAAGTGCTTATTGATGAAAGCACCTGTCAGGTGTTTCGCAAAAAATCTCTTAAAAACGCTTTTATAACTCAGAAGTACTTATATATATTTTTGCTAAACGATACCAAAAACGTTTTTCCTAATCTGAAAGCGCTTTTGGTAATTCTAAAAGCACTGTCAAACAGACCCTTAGAACTCCACCCTTTTCAGTGGTGCTGCGTATGCATTATTAAGCGAAGTAGGATTATTAATCATGATAAAGGAGGAGATCGTGAGGTCGAGGGCCCAACCATGGGTGGCAAGGATCTCCATACATGAATCAACTCAATTCAAGCCATGTGCTCTCACCCACTTTTCGATTATCCTTCAATGGTGTCTAAAAAGTCACAAATCTGACATTAAAGCCCTCAATAATCTCAAAAAGAAAAGCCGTAAAAGAGAGATATAAATTACTCTCTTATTTGTTTGCTCGAACCCCATTAAAACAGTGTTTAAGCTTCATGGTTTTTAGATAATTGTCCGGGTTATGTCTTCGACCTGTGTAAACTATAAGAAAATATGGGGGGGAGTTAGAAGAGTTGATAATGTTTTTTCTTTTTTCTTTTTTTGTTTTATTTCATTTTAAAGTAAAAATATTATTTTACTAGATAATTTATCATAGTTAACCATGATTTTTATATAAGATACATGTCGAATCAAATATTTAACACGGTGATGAGCACATTTGCTCAGCTTGATAATTAGGATACATTAAGATGACTAATAAGTGCACTCTAATTATTTATTTTGAAAAGGAGCGTGTGTTTAGGTGCGAGTGGAAGGAAACTTATTTATACTGGTTTATACGCTCGTAGCCGGTTCAACAAGTTGTCGGCATAATCTGCTATCTCGCCGCGTGACTTGGATTATTTTTCTTTTTCTTTTTTTGGTGCTTTTTAATTTTAAGGAGGCTACTCTTTTTTCTCTCTCTCTCTCTCTCCACAGTATTTTTTGCCCACGCTTTTATCCTCCCTTTGAACCGCTCGCTTGGACCAACAGGTGCTACCTATTGGCCAGTGGAACACTGACACGTGCCACTTGCTTACGCGTGTCAAGGGAAGCTGAGGAACCTCACGCTGATAACACATGGGTGTGGTTTCTGACAGCAGTATCATTTTTATCCGACAACCCCTCGTTCCACGCCCTCGTAGATTCTGACGCACACGCGCTACCGAATTACCATCTTTGATGCTTTTTTTTTTTGGCCAATACCATCTTTTTGATGCTTTGCATCCAGAAAAGGACAAGACTGAAGACCCCCCTAATTTACTTCCTTTTAGCCCCCACCAAGCTGTCTGGTCAAATGGTCATAAACAGATTTGGCAAGCAAATGATAACAGCATATTTATTTTTAATTTCTTTTAAATTTAAACATGGAAAGCAAGTAAATTTGCTTTAATTGCCATTCACGGTATTACTATTGTGGATATTATGTGTGCCGTACTAAAAAATGTAGGCAAAACCCTACACCTGTCTTATGCGAGAATCCGACATAACATGCCGGATAAGGACTCTTTATGACAACTAATTTGTGTCTAATATTTGATTAAAATGTAAATCATTATTACGTATATCTTTTTATTTTTTTAATAAAAAAGATCCACAATACAATTGGATCATATGTCATTGTTGCTCTTTTGACAAGTATAAGCCATTAGGTTGCATTTATAACATGATCTGCTTAAAGGGGTATTTGATTGTGGGCTTGATTCAAATTTGAGTGTGTAGGGTGTGGAGGAGCATCAGCAATAGTTGTAGTATATGCTATTTTGTTTGTAAATTTCAATTAGACTTGGTCCCCATAAGACATTTCCTCATTCCTTGAGAGAGGAGTATTGCTTTATGCGTCAAATACTTTTCCTTTTCAATTGGATGTGCATCAAACCTCTCTCTTTAACGTGGAGAAAATGATGTTGGCTCTATGAGCTTGGCCACCATAACCACAATTTGTTTCTGTGGACCTGGAAAAGAGCTCTTCTGTTTATTTATGCAATTAAAATCTCATTTCGGCAACCAAAATAAAATAAATCAACTTAAAATTAAAAGGAGTAAGAAAAGGTTCATTAATTAGGAGTATCTGCATCATCCATGTGATAAACGAGTTCTATTATTAGAGGGGTGATTCTATTAACTTAAAAGGAGGGCTTGCTTACTTTTAATTCTAATTTTTGGGGTTTAATTCTTTAATAATTTATAAGAGATGTAAATACTGTATTAAAATGTTAATTAAAACTTAAATGCATTTTCAACAAGTGAATTGGGTCACCATTGTCATTTTATATAGGACAGTGTGAACGAGCTGTTTTGTCATGGAGCACAGTTTCAAGACTTTTTGTCATTATTAAAGTGAAGAAACTATTTTGTGTAACAGTAATATTATATGGTATAAAAAAATAATATTATTAATCTATTTAAATTATAACACGTGTAAAAATATTTTTTTATAACCATAAATATTTTACCAAAATGATATAATTTTTTAATTAGTAAAATATTGGAGTTGAAATTATGCAGTAATCTCTGTTTCATTTGGCCTGAATTATCAGTAATCTTATCCTTTCCTTTATACCAGGATGTGAAACAAAATTCGTTCGTAGTCTTTTCATTTCTTTTTCGGTCTCTTTACTTATTGCTCCCTATCAACTTTTTAATGCTAGTCCTTTTATGGTTGTATATATGGTCTATTTAATTTAAAATATTATTCCATTTATAGTTATTGGAAAAATAAGAAACAGCGGCCACCGCCAAAATACATACATGCATAAATCTGAAAAAACATAAATCACAAAATTTGGTTTTGATGTTTCCTAGAACAACCACCGGATCTACACACAACCACTGAATAATATTGAATACATACACACATACAGCTCATCGTGGCCGCCAATAAAACGCAGATCTTCCGCTGGAGAAAAAAAAATGAAAAAAAATCTGCAACAATATTTTTGGTGCCGGAAAGGACCCACCAAAATCTGCGTCAAGATTGATTGGATCATTATCTGTATGTATCTGCTGTTTTGCATTATATTTTAAAAAAGATAAAGCATGCATTTATAATATATTAATATGTTAATAAGGGTGGGCTCGTTAAGTGCCAAGTGGCAAAGATCCAAGAAGCCAACGCGGTGTATTGAGATAATGAAGTTATGGACTATATAGAGTATATAAAGATCGATCACATTGTCTAATAATACGTGGCCCCATCTAGTTTATGACAAGCTAGCTACTCCTACTTTATTAAGTCAGTGTGTACTGTGTAGCCATCACCACAGCAACAGCTGAATTACGCACGTTAATGTGCCATTTAAGTTTGCTGGATGTGGTCCTGGCCAAAAAAAAAAGTTTGCTGGATGTGGACGTTTTATTTTTTTATTTTTTATACCCCTCTAGATACACTGTTATAGCCTATATAGGCTATAAAAAGTTTTTTAATTTATTATTGATAAGATTATAGGAAGCAGTCAAAGTTACATATTGGTATGATTCACGAGTGCATGAATGATGACATGTTGTGGTGGTAGCTAGACTTTAGTTTATGATTTATTTGAACAATTAATGTGATGAATATCTACCATACCAAAAAAAGCAGACAAATAAATTATAGTGTATGGATGGAGGGTGTCGAGTGTGAAGTGTGTGAAGCGTGAAATGTGAATTATATACTGGGTATGAAAGCGAGGGTGGGTGGTGGAGTCAAGTCAATAGCATTTTGCAAATATGTTGGCTAATTACTGAGACCATTTATGGCGTGTTGACTATTTGTCTTGAATTTTCAACGTGCAACTTATGCTTCGAGCCCTGGACTTCTTCTGCGGATTTCCCCTTCTTCGTCAAATTTACAAGTAAATGGGTTTTAATTGATGGGCTCAACTCAACCAAAACATTTATTATAACAACCATTTAATGGTGTGAATTGATGATTGTTTTAATTATAGTGAATGATTTATTGAAGCTTAAAATATAATTGGGAGGAAAAAATAGTTGGAATAATAAGCAAATTTTCTAAAGACAATAATTATGAGTTAAAAGCAAGAGATCGATGAATGATATGTTGGTGATTCAGAATCAGGGCCTCTATGGTGGGAATAGTTTCAACAACGATGTGTACTATAGCCCAACTTAATTAGACTATGCATTGACTTCATCAATATGTTCCTACCTTACAGAATACAGAATATTTGTATTAATATTTGGCAATGGTTTCTTAATGAAATGAAGATCTCACTCCATTTGGTCTCCTAATTATCATTCATTTACCTATTTTTTGTAAATGCTATGTGGGTATGTGGGTTGTTGTGTTGTTGTGTTGTGTGTAACTTAAATAAGAGGGATTCCTTTACTTCATTTTTCTTCTCTACCAAAGTTACTTTGAGGATTCTTTATAGCAAAGTCTTTGATCCAGAGTGGCCTATTCTACAAGGATATTAGGCATATGGGCCTAGTTTACATTGGGCTTTAACTCATGGTTGCTCTAGCAGTCTAGCCTTCAAAAAAGGAGGGAAGAAGGATAAAAAGGTCAAAAACCAACATATCAAAAGGAAACGACAAGTAATAAACGGTTGACACGTGACGAAAGAAGAAACGAAGCCGCCAACCGCCTACAATTTCTAAGTCTTTGTTCCCACTACGTCCCCAAATAAAAGTTAACCATTGAAGAACGCAAAGGAGTCACTTTCAGAAATACATTAAGTCCCAAAAGAAATATTCAATCTTAAAAAAATAAAAAAAGTGAAAACAATTTTGTCTCAATCTGTCAGATCGTTGAAAGCTCAAAAACCAGGGACCCGAGACCACTTCAATGGGTCTTTGCCTTCTTAGTAATTCATTAACAAGAACCCTTCGACGCTCTCAGACGAGTCACACCTCGCAATCAACTCGCTAGTTGCCGTCCGATTGGTTCCGAAATCGATGGCTGTCAATGCGCCTCGCTTCGACCCCCAGTCGGCCGCCCAGAAGGCTGTCGCGGTAATCGGGTCCGGGTACGACCTCTGCATCGATATCCGGTTGAACGCATGCAAGTCGGGACTGATCGAACTGGACCGGACCTCCACCCGGGACCTCGTGGTACCGGGTGGGGCCGTCGTGCCCGACGTGTCCACGTCCATCAAGTGCGATAAAGGCGAGCGCACCAGGTTCCGCTCCGATGTCATTTCGTTCAATCAGGTTTTTTTTTTCTTTCTTAGAATTGAAAGTTCGTTATTATTTTTGGCGGGAAGTAGTGTTTGGGTTTTGATTATTGTTAAATTTGTGACCTGTTGCTCTGGTGAAAGAATTGGAAAATGTTGTGTTTATTGGAAGCTGGAAATGGGTGTGTTTCAAAATATGAAGTGGTCACATTTGGTGAAGTGGGTTTTGTTACTATTTTCGTGTTATTATGGAGTTGAAAAATTCGAAATGAAGCATGCTGAATTTAGTGACTTTCTAGTGATTTAGGCAGAAAGTGAGCATTTTTCTTCATGCCTAAAGAGTTTCATTTGGCACAAACACAAGTTTCAAAATCCTTCATCTTGATTTATCCGAGAATGCTAATATTCTTTACTACTTCTTATGGTGGAATAATAGGGCCCTAGCAGTTGTTAATTATATAATGAGGCTTTGTTTTCATCTCAATTTTTCTGTATTGGTTGTATTCCAGATGTCTGAGAGATTCAATCAGGAAATGTCTTTATCAGGCAAAATTCCCTCCGGCTTGTTCAATGCTATGTTTAACTTCACCAGCGGCTGGCAGAAGGATGCAGCTACCACTAAAGGTCTTGCTTTAGATGGTTGGTTAATAACTTTGTATAACATTGAGTTATCAAGATCCCACATAACACTATCCGAGCATGTGAAACGAGAAGTTCCTCCTTTTTGGGACCCTGTTGCCCTTGCTTCGTAAGATTTCTTTATGGAAAGCTCAATTTGTCCATGCCTTTAAATTAATTGTGGATCCAAGTGGAGTTATTTGTGAACAGCAACTAATTTATGAAAACTCTCATTCATTTGATATTTAACCTGCCACTGAATTCAACTCTTTAACACCAGTTGTAATTGGTTATGTTTGTTTGTTAAGGATAATTCTTGATGTTTAATAATATGATTTCCAGGTTCATTGAGAAATATGGTACTCATATTGTTGTTGGGGTGAAGATGGGCGGAAAGGATATAGTTCATATAAAGCAGTTACACAATTCAACTCTTCAGCCCACTGAAGTGCAGAAATTGTTAAAGCAATTAGCTGATGAGAGATTTTCTGAAGCTGTAAATGAAACTTTTGTATCAAATTCTGCTGATTTATCAGGAAAAGTGAAGGTAAGCAGAATTTTAAGATCAATCATTATTATCTACTATTGGCATTATTGTGGTGCTTATGAGGATGAAGGGAGAGAACACTACCAAAAGATTGGAGGACAGGAAATTTTCTGATTAAGAAAAGTACATAAACTAAGGAAAGGTCCTTAGTTACAGCCTTTTGCAGATAACTTTTTTTGTAAAATATATACAGTTGTCTATACCGTTAAACTAGTGCAGAAGTATAAGGGTTAATAAAATTTTGAATTGCTATTACCTTGTCTCTTTCTATTAGAACATTATGGGCTACTGTTTAATCTTGATACACGAATTATGAAGATGGGAGTTGTGGAGATTGACGAGGTAACTTATTTTTACTTAAAAATCTATGTCCACTGTTTCAGGTTGAGCATTCTACGCCCTGGAATCTCCATAAAACATTTGCAGCCTCAATAAGGCCACCTATAATCAAATACTCAAAGAGTGATGTAAGCCTTTTGGTGTCCACTTCAAGAGTTGTTTCACAAACTGCACATATATGAAACAATCAGCCTGCTTTGAATGGACTAAGATTTCTATATTTTCTCATTTAATTCAGGATATGGCGACCATTTGTGTTCGAAGGGGAGGTGTTGATATTGGTCAAAGTCATAACCAGTGGCTTTCGACTGTATCACAGTCACCTAATGCCATATCAATGTCCTTTGTGCCCATAACTTCACTTTTAGGTGGTGTCCAAGGCAATGGATTTCTTAATCATGCAGTCAATCTCTACCTTAGATGTGAGTGTGCAATTTTTGTAATGTCATATCTTTGTCTCCCTATGGTTAAATGTCCAACTCAGCTGCGGTTTTTTCCAATTAAAAGTGTGTATACTATTTTATTTCTATAATAAATCTTGCAGATAAACCACCAATAGAGGAACTCCATCAATTTTTAGAATTTCAATTACCAAGGCAGTGGGCTCCAGTGTATAGTGATCTGCCTCTTGGTCTCAGGCGCAGAAAACATGTGTCCCCATCACTTCAGTTCACTTTTATGGGCCCCAAGCTATATGTTAACACTATGAAGGTAGTAATATCTTGTGATGTAGAATATTGACAATATAATTACTGATAGCATGCTGTAGATTCCTTGTTTCCATTGTATATTTTATCAAGTGATGAAGTACATGAGAAAACTTTAAACTGAATATTGTGTCAAAGAGTTGATAGATGCAGCTATTACATGCCTTGATAATCTATATGGTCTCTCAGAAAACTAAATGTCTTTGTTTGTGCGGCCACTTTTCATCTGTCCCAGTACCCAAGCATATCATTGCATACACTAATTCCTCGTTACAGTCTGGTTTCTAATTTTACAATTTTCAGGTTGATACCGGAAATCGACCAGTGACAGGAATCCGTTTGTACCTTGAAGGTAAGAAAAGTGACCATCTGGCAATCCATCTTCAGCATCTTTCAACACTTCCCACTAGCCTACGACTCTCAGATGATCACAGTTACGAGCCCATTGACGAGTCAGAGGAACGAAGCTACTTTGAAGCTGTCAAGTGGAGCATATTTTCACATGTATGCACCGCGCCAGTACAGTACAATGGTGCCTGTATTGACGACCCTGCTTCTATTGTGACAAAGGCCTGGTTTGAAGTCAAGGCTATTGGAATGAGGAAAGTTCTGTTTCTTAGGCTTGGATTTTCAACGGTGGCATCTGCAAAGATCCGTAGATCAGAATGGGAAGGACCCTCAAGCTCATCTCGAAAATCAGGATTCCTCTCAACCTTGATCAGCACAAGGTTTAGTGCTCAACTGAATCCACCTGTGACACCAGCAAAAGTGAATTTGAATTCAGCAGTTTACCCTGGTGGGCCACCTTTACCAACGAAGGCACCAAAAATGGCGACTTTTGTAGATGCCAAAGAAATGTCGAGGGGTCCTGAGGATCCTCCAGGATATTGGATGGTCACTGGAGCCAAGCTTTGTGTAGAGGGTGGCCGAATCTCAGTCAAGGTGAAGTATTCATTGTTGACAATAATGTCAGAGGACTCGATGATGTTGATGTAAGAAATCAAGAGGGGACGAAACACAATATTGTTTTGTTGTAAATGTTATACCATGTACATTATCCATTCTAAATTCGGATTAAACTGATTGTATGATTTGGCAATGTTGATTGTTTTCTGGGAATTAAACAATCCCAGATGTCTTAACTGACAAGCTTCGGATACTTTTGGTTCAGTGAAGCGTCCTAGTTTTTTAGTTGTTGAGAAACAAACTCATATTTTTCCCAAAAAAAAAGGGTTAATTACATTTTTGGTCCTTGTG
>QANT01006064.1:0-14486 GCA_003254885.1 Purshia tridentata | reverse complement strand
AAACTTGCAAGCCCATAAAAAAATAAAAAAACAGTTACACATTCATTAAAAAATAGCTACACTTTCATTAAACACCTTCATTAAACAAATAGTTAAACCTTCACTAAATAAACAGTTACACAAGGCGCGCATCAGAGCATGCGTCAGAACGCATTAGAGAGAGGGTCAAAACGCGTCAAAAGGGTAAAAATAATATTATAACTTTTAAGAGGTTTTGAGAGAGTTCTTGATAGGTGAAAGTTTAGACAAATTTTTTAGGTTGTTAGGGGTTTAAAGATATGGACTAAAATAAAAAACATGAATAAAAAATGGTATTTTTGAAATTAAAAAACAAAAATAAAATTTTATTAAAATTAAAAACAAATAAAAAGAGTAATTGGAATTCTTAAAAAAAAAAAAATCTTTGGATGGTTATAGGTTGACTAGGGGGTTTTGAAAAATATTAAGTGTATAATTGGGAATTTTGGGAGAGTTTGATTTTGGGTGAAGAGTATGAGAAAATTAATCTCTACCTAGGACGTTTATAAGTATTTACATTATTTAAAATATAATAAATGGGTAATACGTTTTTTGTAAAATAAAAAAATTTTAAAAAAACGTTTTTTAAAGAAATTAAAATTATAGCAAAACCCATCCCCCATGTCACACCCCAACACCAGGTGTGCAAAAAAGTCACCATTCTTGAATACCCAAGGGGTTTAACACCAAAACCCAATATTAATCTCCAATAATACTCAAGGCAAGTTAAGCATTTTGTTAGGTTAAATTGGATTGGATCAAAGTTTAATTACGCAATAGAATCTATTTAGATAATAAAATAGAAAATAGGTATATAAAATCAACCAACAAGCTAGGGTGAACTAGTTTAGTCAAAATATCTTAAAACATATCGCCGTCGCATAGGCAATACTCAAAATAAATTTACAAAATAAGTAAATCTGAAATAACATATTTAAAAAGTACATTGTCCAAAAATAATCCCAAAGCGGATAACATAACAGCCCATATGAATGGTAGTCGGCTGCAACACAAAAGACATGATAACTAAGATTTTGAGAAACCGGACAAGAGTTTCCAAGTTGCACACCCCTTAATTAAGGTCCTTGACAAGAGGTAAATCTGCATAAGCAAAGGAAAAAGGAGACAAGACAAAGAAATGCAGAGGGTAAGTATTACATACAAGCATACCCTTAGGGGACCCTGTTAGTTTGAAAACCCTTTGAAAACCTTTTTTTGTGAAAGACTATTGTCCGAATACCCAAAATTACATTTCCACAAATCTATTTAACACCTTAGCTACAACAGTATATGAGAAACATGCAATAAACCCATAAATAAACACTTTACCTAATGGTCAATTCACATTGATACAACTACAATTAGCGATAAACGAAACACAGACCTAACGTAGCGAGAGTACCATGGCCACAAAGGTAGGAACTCACAATTGAATATCTGTATCATCTGACACTAACCGTTATCCATTTAGATATCAACTAGATCATACTTAATAATATAAGAACTCGGCTATATCGTCTATGATAACAATCTTCTAACAGTTTTAGGGACTTAAACCCAAGGTAACAAGTTATGTAACCCTTACTCTCACACCCATGCATCGTAATAAACACATCAATATATAGCATGTTATAATAGTTTAAAACTCAACACACACACACACAAACAAAAGAGGCTATAGTTAGGAATGTAGGATAAATTCCCCTATCTAGAATTCAATGCCCTTCAATTATTTTTTCTATAGCCTTCCATTTTTGTGTATAGTTCCTAATCTTGGGAACTTGCTAGTTAAGTAACCTTGATTCCTTAATAGCTAGGCAACTAGGTAACTGGAAATCTAGGTAAAGTATTTCTAACAAGAGAAAACAAATTCTAAGTTAGGGAACGACAAAACAAGGGTAAATGGTATGACATTTCCTTTAGTCACACGTCTCTTGACACTAGCCTTAAGTGGGTAAAAACTCTACTCTTTTCAAGTACTTTTAAATTTCAACTTTTATCTTATAGTCAAACCAATTGACTAATTGTTCTTACTTAGAGCAATTTCCTCTTCTTGATTAATTGAGATTAATCCAATTTAATCTCTACAATTGAAACTTGCTAAATCTAGCATGCTATTTACCTCAAATTAAGCAATTAAATCTCTAAAATAAATATTAGACATGGTTAATTAATAAATAAATTCTACTTAATTAACTAGGTATGAAAATCCTAAAATTAAAACCTAGAAATAAATAATTAAAAGCCTAAAATAAAAGAAAGGCTAGAAAACACTTACCCAGTAGTAGACCTACTTAGCTAAGACATTTGGACTCCTCCTCCTAGGGCTTGCTCTTCAAAAGAAAAACTTTTTGTTAGTATGTCTATTTGAGAGACTCCCAAAAAACCAAAGAGTGAGTAACTCAAACTTTATTTGGTGGTGCAAGTGAAAATGAGTTACAATGGTCTCTATTTAAAGGCACAAAGGGTTGGAAAAAGTTGTAAGTTTTCAATGTAGGATAGAATGCACAAAATTACAAAAACACATACACCAGAAGTGACGAGTTGGGTGGTGCTACGTGATTGGAAGATCTGGTTACACTCACAAATGGGCGGGTTGGCCCATTTGGAAAATTCGCGAGTCATGTGCGACACGCTTGGCTTGGAATGGGTTCCACACAAAACCAAGGGCTCATATTGATTCACTTAAATGATCTTGAGTGGCTAAGATTATAACGTGAGGTTAGGTTGGGTGTGGCGCGTCCTATTGAGCCAGTGTGAACTTGCTTCATCAGTGCTAGCTAATGCCTTATCAGCACCTCTCAATGAATCACAACACGCCATGTTACGTTGTGTCAATCTAGTCAACACTCCAATTTATTTTCTTATTTTCCAACTTTAGAAATTCATTAAAATAGTTCGAGACTCCAAATAATTTCACAAAAAAATCCACCAACTCATAATAATGAATACTATTATCCTATGGTCCAAAACATTACTTTGCCTCTCAAAAAGATTAAGGAAAATTTGGCTCCAAGAAATTAATCCCCAATATTTAAATCCAACTTGATAGTCACCCAATCTCTCATACAAAACACTAGTGCTTAAATCCAAGCCACTAAAAGTACAAGTTAGTTACACAAAGGACAAAAGGAAATTGCATTCCCATTAAAGAAAGCTTGAGGTACTATAACAAAAGAGCTTTTAAGAGACACGTGTAACGACTCGTATTTCTCTAAGTTAATTTTTGCTTGGTACTTGGAGACGTTGGGATTGGGATACAAAGAAGGAGACAGAAAAATAATCCAGACAAACAAAATTATCATCAAATCTAGAAAATTAAACCGGACACAAAAGAAAAAAAGCTTGCAGCTGAGGCAAGCCAAAAAAGGCTTTAGCAAAACTGAATGGGCTATAATCTTAGAAAAGATGAAGAGAAAGGGAAATTAAAGAAGAAAATATAATTGGAGACAGGCATATGGAGTTGTAAGAATCAGGATGGGAGTCCAAGTGAAGACTAGGCAAAATAGGCTCCCTAATTCTCAGGACAAAGTAATAGCTCACCCAAATCAAAGAAATCAACAATAAATTGCTACAGACTAGTCTAACAAAAGTTGAATACACTTGGAACAAAATTTGCTTTAAGCTTGAGTATTCCTTATTTTCCCTCAAGTCTTCTGCAAGTTTTCGTGTGCTACTTACAATGCCAGTGTTTGGACCCAAAAATAACAGCTTCATTAAAAGCCAAGCAAAAATACTAACTGATCATAAAATAGGTTTTAGAAGAACAACGGTATCCTATCTGGATATTTGAAAAAACAATAAGGACTTGAATATAATAAGGGACACAAAGATTGATATGGATGTCACCTAGAGCCAATTAAGTTTGCAGGAAGTGCAGAAGGAAAAATTCATGAAACCTAGACAAAAAATCACAAGGAGGGGTTGTTGCAGAAAAAAAGAAAGAAAGAAGAAGAAGAAGAAAAAAAGGGAAAAAGAAGAGGTTGGGTACATTGTGGGGCTACTGGGCTTTTAGTTTTTTTTCTTTTGTCGAATCCTTCCTTTGTTATTTTTTAGTTTTTTATTATTATTATTATTTTTTTCGAGATGGTGGTAAAAATGTACAAATAAAAAGACTTTTTTATTCTAAAAGAAAAGCCCACGGGTTGGCCACGTGATAGAAACAAACAACCGTTGGCTCAAAATTGATGGAATGGACCATATTGAGACACATTAATTAGATATTGGACTATAATGGGACAAAATAAAGATCGTGCACCAATTTGGGAAAAGTTAAAGTAAGTGGACGAATGGTGCATATTACTCTATAAATTAAAAGCAATTGATCATAATAATGAACTCTAAACATAAATGATCTTTAGTTATGCCTCTAATAACATGAGTATGAACAATTAAATACATTTAAATTAACACTACTCTTATAAAGTAATAAAATAAAAGCAATAAACCTACTAATGCAGGAAATAAATGCAAGCAACTAGAAATTACACTTAGAGTATGTGGATTAAATATCATACTTGCTTCATAATTGAAGAACAACTGAAAAAATGTCAATGCTTAAAATCTAAGTTTTTGGGAGAAACCATAGGATTTTCTCAAGAACAATCCTAAAAATTGAAAGTATAAAGTAAAAGCATGGTTAAAACCTATGCAATTCAAAAGTAGCACAGACGCTTGATGCTCTTGATTTTTTGGTGGTGTCCATCCCTTTTTTTTGGTCTCCATGACCATCTATTATAGTGAAGAACTCTGAAAAATGATTCATTAGCCTTCAAAGTCATAATCTTTCATTCCAAAATGGGCATGATTCCCAAAAATCACTCCATTTCATTTGGCCACATTACATGGGATTTCAAAAGTCACAATTCTTCACATACCAAAACAAACATGAATCCTAACAATCGTGGCTTCCCATCTTCTTGGTTTGTTGCCTAATTGGTCACATCTCTTCATTTTATTGGCCCTCGCCCGAGTGGTCTTTTAATATTAGATCTGATGTAGATGGCCTTATTTGGGTACTTTCTTTCTCGAAAATCAATGGCTCGAGCCCACTAATCCTCCTAATCTCATGCCGAAGCCCATTTACAAAATAATGCTCAAACACATAGCTAAGACTTATTCAACGTAACTGCAACAACAAGAATTCAAAAATGACAATACAATTCAATTAGTAACAGAACTGATCAACTGTAGGAATTTCAGCTTATATGCCCCCTCAAGATAGGCCGCTGGAGGAGAGGTCAATCTTGACCTTCATTGTCTAAAAACAAGGACATGGCAAGGACTTGGTAAAAGCGTCAACAAGTTGATCCTTAGAAGAGACAAGAGCCATGCGAAGAGCCCCTAGTTGTACCCGTTCCCTAATGAAGTGGATGTCAAGTGCAACATGCTTCATACGCGAGTGGAAAACATGATTAAAGCACAAATGTGTGGCACTAACACTGTCACAGTATATACTGGGGAATTGGGTAAGGTAAGATCAGTAAGAGAAGTACACACCCAAGTGAGCTTCGCAACAGTGGCAGCAACAAAGTGTTATTCAGCCTCTGTGGAAGAGCGAGCAATCGTATTTTTTTTTTTGAACTCCAAGAAAATTGGATTTGCCAAAGACTAACCACTTGTGGAAGAAAATTAATCTTTGTCCCTGACCCAATTAGCATCAGAAAAAGGATGAAGAGGCAGAGAAGTAGCACAATGCAAGAAAATACCCTCATTTAAAGTACCACATAAATACCATAAAAGACACTTGAAAAGGGACCAGTGGTTTGTCGTTGGTTGATACATGAATTAGGATAGTTTGTTGACGGCAAAGAATGTATCCGGACAAGTGAGAGATAGATATTGCAACTGACCAATTATAGTATGAAATTGAGTGGGATCAGAGAGTGGAGAACCTGAATGGGGAGTTAGTGTTGCACCTGGTGGAAGAGGTGTAAAAACATACTTGACATCTGCCATATTGGTTCTATGGAGTATATCCAGAATGTACCGGCTCTAAGCAATTTGGAATAAGTTCCACTCCAAGAAAATAGAAAAGAGACCCAAGATCTTTCAGAGAAAAACGATGAGCATGACAAGTTACAAATGTATTGAGTACATCACCATTGTTGCCAGTAAGGATGATATCATCCACATAAACCAAGAGATAGAGTAAATGCTTATCAGTTTTGAAAACAAACAGTTTTGTGTCTGCATGAGAATTTTAAAACCCAGTTTGGAGAAAAAATTGGTGAAGCTCATGGTACCATGCCCATGGGGGTTGTTTGAGGCCATGGATGGCTTTTAGAAGCTTGCAAACATAAGATGGCTGATCCGAATCAACAAATCCTTGGGGTTGTTCCATATAAAAGTCTTCATATGGATGACCTTGAAGAAAAGCATTGTTTACATCTAATTGTCGAAGAGGCCAGCCATAACCAACAGCAAGACTAAGCACTAGTTTGATTGTGGTTGATTTGATTACTGGGCTAAAGGTTTCAAGGTAATCAACACCGGGTCGCTAATGGAATCCTTTGGCCTCTAGGCAAGCTTTATACCT
Source organism: Purshia tridentata (assembly GCA_003254885.1). Classification (NCBI taxonomy): domain Eukaryota; kingdom Viridiplantae; phylum Streptophyta; class Magnoliopsida; order Rosales; family Rosaceae; genus Purshia; species Purshia tridentata. Next base: position 7,930 of record QANT01006064.1, on the reverse strand, counting down.
ATCAATAGAGCCATCAGAGTGTCTTTTAATGTGAAATTTCCATTTGTAGTTGACAATGTTAGAAATTGAATCAGGAGAAACAAGCTCCCATGTCCCACTACGAACAAGAGGATCATACACTTTAGACATGGCCTGATGCCATTTTTTATTTGAGTTTATAGGTCACGGTGGTTGGAGTTCAGATAGGTGAGGGGATTAATTGTGTGTGAAAGTTCATTTTTTTTAGAGGTTTGTGAATGTTGTTTTTGCTTCGTCTGGTCATCTAGTAGCAATTTAGGGTGGGTGGAACTAGTTATGTGGTTGGGATAAGTGTTTCAATTTATGGTTAGTGGCAGTGGGTTGGAGAGTGTGTATTTCATGATGGTTGTGGGGAGTAGATTGGAGAGTGTATTGCTGGGTTTGTTTGGGTAATGGGCAAAGGTGGGTCAGAAGTGATTTATGGTAATAGTGGCTAGGTAGTAGCGGGTGTAAAGGTAATTTCTAACAGTGACATTGATGGTGATGCACAGGCAGGTGAATGAGGTGGAAAAAAATCTGCAAAGGGTGGCAAGTCTTGAGGTTGCTTTTCTTATGAAATGGTTGCTACCGGTATTATTGGAGGAGGGACAAAAACATGAATGATAGGAGAAATCAAAGTATCAATTGTAGTGAAGATAGGTCTTTGTAAGGAAGCATGAAGGGAGGTGTAAGGAAAGGTGGACTCAACAAAAAATTTTGAAGTTGATGGGTAAACCACAAGTAAGCGCTTTGTGAGAGTGAGTATCCAAGGAAAACATACGTTTTGGACCGTGGATGCAGTTTGTGAGAAGCGTATGATCGTTGCGAATGATAACAAAGGCATTAGAAAGTTAAGGTAACTGAGGCATGGGAAAGTATAGTGAGGCCACCTCCAATAATGTGACGATGTCATCTTTCTAAGTACCCATTATGTTCAGGAGTGTGAGGAGGTGTGGTGAGATGGGAGATGCCATTAGACGCAAGACAATCTTTAAGTGCTATATATTCACCTCCATTGTTTGAATAAAGTGTGATAGTTTTGTGGTGAAAGTAAATTTCTACCATGAGTTTAAAGCCTATAAATTATTTGCTGACGTTGTATAGAGTTAAGAGATGAGAAAGAAAATGCCAACTTGTGACTTTTATTACAATGACAATCATGATAAAAAAGAGTCTTTCGATAATGGAGTTGAAAGGTCTAAGGGCTGGCAGGAAACAATATGATTTAAAATGGGAAATGCTAGGTGTCTTAGTTTATGATGCCAGTTTGAGGATGTTGTTTTGACACTAAAGAAAGCAAGAAGTGGGAAAGATTGATTATGGAATGCTAGCCATTCATAGACTCCATACCTAGTGGATTCCTACAAGAGGATTGCCCCGTGCGAAGATTCTTCACCTGAAAAGAAGTGGGTAAGAATTCAACAGAAGTGTTATTAGTTTGAAAAAAATTGAAATAAAGAGGATATTCTTTTTCATGGTTGAAACACAAAGAACATCACGCAATTGAAAAGTATGAGGAGTGATAAGAGATTTGGAACCAATGTGGGTGATAGGAAGACTCGTGCCATCACCATCACAGCTTATGTAAGGGGCATGAAGGGATAAATTATTAAGGTCAGTTATAATATGATAAGCCAAGCTAGATTGTGGGAGGAAGCATTGGCTACAAAGTGAGCCTGGGGTTGCCAAGGTGTTGTAGACTGATTTGGTGGTGGTGGAGCAAATCCCGTTGTGGAATGTTGAGTTAAAAATACTTGAAATGAGGGGCACCTCTTGGCTATGTGTCCTTAAAATCCACAGATCTTACAAAAACCAAGGTAAGGACGTGATGGAGGGCAGTTGTCATGAAAGGGTGTGGTTGAAGCAGTATTCATAGGGTTGCCAGTGTTGTGGGAAAAAGGACGCCAGCCAGTATTTTGATATGAGGAGGAATGCCAACTAGTGTTGGGATTTGTAGGCGAAAGTTTGGTGATGTTCAAGTTGTAGGGTTGGCAGTGGCTAGATAGGTCAAATCAATTTTTGTGGTAATTGAAAGAAAGGCTTCACACATAAACTTCAAAGTAAATGGAAGAGTCACGAGCTTGAACAGCTCGAGCAAGTTCTTTGTAGTCATCCCCTAACACAATCAAGATTTTGTTTGTTATGTCGTCTTCATTAATGGGTGCTCTAAAGTGGCAAGTTCATCAACATGGGCTTTCATAGATTGGAGATAGTCAGTGATAGACAATGTGCCTTTTGTGAGGTTGTTGAGAAGGTTTTTAACATGTTTGATGCATTCACGAGTAGGTTTGGCATAATTGGTGGCTAGAGTATTCCAGGCTTGAGTTGCCAAAGGAATGATTGTAGGAGAAAGAGACCCACTAAGGGCATTAAGAATGACTTGATCTTGGCATATCCTAATGGTGTGGGCTAAATTGGGTGTGGTTGTGTTATTCACTATAAGAGTCAACGATGGACAAAGTTTTGAGCCATTGATATAGCCAATAAGATCATACCTGATGAAAAGAGTTTAAAATTGGAGTTTCCATTAAAAGATAATTGGTACTAGTGAGTTTTAGTGGAGCTTGACCAGAAATATTAATGGTGATGAGTTGAGACTCATTTGATGGGTTTGCCAAGTTTGAGGAGTTGAGTGGTTTGGTTATAATGGTCATTGTGTTCACGAGAAAAAAAGAATGGGAAGAGGGGAATCGTGAAGTTTTGATACCATGTAAGATGGTATTGATGTGTAAATGAACTCTCATATTCTGCATTGATTAAATTGATGAAATACAAGAATGGGAATAACAAACTAACTAAAGCTACCTACAAACTTGGAAGATAAAAGAAAAGTTAATGACTTATCAAGAGAACACAACTATGACTTGTTCAACGTAACTACATCAACAAGAATTCAAAAATGACAATCAAATTCAAATAGTAACAAACCTATCAAGTCGACTATAGCAACTTTAGCTTATACCCAAAACCCCACTCCCTCTCCCACTATACCCATCTCTAAGATACCAAGCTTTATTCAATAAGAATCAAAGCATACAAAGTTTTGCATATTCTATTGGAAGTATATTTGTTTTTCAATACAAATAACTGGTTTGATTAAATATTTATTGTTTGGGGGTGTTTATGATTTTGATAAGCAAAAGCATGGCATTTGAAAGACGGTCTTTGAGAAAGTAGAAGAAGTACAATGGGGTATTTAGGGACATCTACCACAGGATTGCCATGCTTCCCAAAGAGCTTGAACTTGAGCTTGATAAGGAGGCCCACCCAACATTTGAGCTTTGGTTTGAACTCCTGACCTCACCCAACTCATCAGAGTAAGTCACTCAACCCATTTTATTTTAATTTTAGTTGCTAAAGGAGAAGTTAATTTTTTACAATTCCTTTATATGGTTGTTGAAAAAGTGTCTTTAAAGCAATGAGAATGAAGTTATCTAATTATTTTTGTGATGACATTCTTTATTTGGTGCGGTTGAAACTTTTTTTTTCCCCAATTATGTTAGGGTCTTTCTTTTGCTTTGCCTTTTCCCATCGTGGTGCCTTTTGCTCTTTGTGTTCTGTTCTCTGTTTGTTGGTTTTTGGCAGGAGTATTTTAGCTTATGGTCAGAGTTGCTTTGTTCTTTGAGGTTTTATGTATGGCTTTTTAGTTTCTTGCATTTGAGACAAACCAATGGTTTTGTAGCCAAATTTTAGATTTGGTTATCATATATATATATTTTTTAATCAATTATTATCATGTAACTTAGAGTTGCTAAGGAGATCAAGGTAAAATGCTTTTAAATTTTTGTTTTTCCTATTAAATTAATATTTTTCAAATAGATATTTTTTTGCATCTCTTTTTTGGTTTGTGATTGATGGGGGTTTTGGTAGGCTCTTTACCTAACAAGGAGTTTACTATTACGAGAGTGGATTCCTTACTCGGTTTTGGGTGCCAAATTGGTACACAACTTTGTATCTGAATCATACAATAAATTTGATGGTTCAAATACACCCATCCAAATAAAATAATATTTTATATATTACCCATACATTCTCTCTCTTCTCTTTTTCCTCTCCTTCTCTTTTACCTCTCTTTAGTAAGCCACCACCCACTCCTATCGTACCCCACCTCACCCCACCACTGCCATCACTCCCCCCACTCATCCCATGCCTCCAACCCCACCACCATTGACCAGCCACCCACCCTCTCTCTCCTCCCTTTCCCTTTTTCTCCTCTCTCCCCTCTCCTTTTCTTTTATATGCTTCACTATCACTCTCTCTCCAATCAAGAGCTGAGGCTCGAGTGTGGGGGCGGGGTGGGAGAAGGGTTGGGGAGGGGGGCATCGCCGAAGCAAGGTTGGGGGATATTAGTGAGGCTCAGGTGTGGGGTGGGTCGAGAGAGGAATGGCTGGTGGCTGGAGGTTGGTGGCTAGTGGTTGGTGAGACTCGGGTGTGGGGTGAGAGTGGGTGGTGGCTTACCAGCGAGAGGAAAAAGAGAATGAAAGACAGAAAGAGAAGAAGAAGAGACAAAAGAGAAAAGGTGAGTAAAAAATAAAATATTATTTTATTTGGATGGGTATATTTGAACCATCAGATTTATTGTATGATTTAGATACAAAGTTAGCTGCCAATCAAGTACCCAAAACTGGATAAGGAATCTACTCTCTACTATTACATCTTGATTTGCCCATTTCCTCACCGTTGATTTCTTTTTGGGATTCTACAATGAAAATCTGCCTCTTGCCTTGGTTCTGTTCTTTATCATACAAGTTTTCTTCAATTTTCATTTACGTCTCTCATATTGGTTTGTTTGTATTTGCTAAGTCTTCGTTTCTGTTGGATAATTATTATTCTTTGTGCACCTTGTATTCACTTTTCAATTTTTTCTTTCGTTTCTTCCTTTGTGATGGTGGATGTTTAACTTACCTTTGTTGTTAATTGGTTTTTGTATTTAGGTCTGCTGTGGCATTAATACTTTGTTGCTTATAGTATTATTTAAGACTTTACCTCTGTGCTTCATAGGTTTGTTTTTTCTTCTATTTTTCAACTTTATGCACCTTTTTAGTGTTGTTATAACTGTTAAGTCTTCTGTATGGTGGCTTTGTTCTATACTTTTTTCAAATACATATTTGTTTTTGAGGTCTATTCGTTTTAAATTTTTGAGATTTTTATAATTTAGATTGTTTAAATGTTGCTTGAAAAATAGAGCTGACACATTTGTCAACTATTGTGTTTCATTCTTTTCTTGCCAAGTTGTTTGTCATTTGGATTTTTGTTAGTTCTCATTTCTTTTATTTATGAGACAAGAACCCTTTCTAATGTTTTAACAAATGTTGTAGTTGGTTATATGTTGCCTTAGTTTTTTTTCCTATTAAAAGCATTTTGTTTTATTGTATTCTTCTTCCATTTTTTGTATGGGAATATTATAGTTTTGATATCTTTGGTTTGCATATTTGTCTGTATTTGAGCTACAAGGTGGTTCAGTGTCTGAATTCATTTTTGGGGGTGGCTATGTTATTTTGTTTCCCTCCACCTAATGCATATGAATTTAGGTGTGCTAATTTATTTTTACTTACAGCTGCCTCTAGTTAGGCTCGTTTGGTGGTTCGGCCTATGAGCCCGTTTTACCCCATAATTTAGGGTCTCTGCTTTGGTTTTTGATATACATATTCAATTGGGCTCATTTAGTGGTTCAGCATGTTGCAGTTGTCTTTTTGTTTCTTTCATTTTAGACAAACTAATGGTTTTGTAACTTGATTTTAGTTCTGGTTATTATGTAGCTTGGACTTGTTAAGGAGATCAAGGTGAGATGACTTCAGAATTTCTTTTATCTATTAAATTAATATTTATCCCACTATATTTTTTTTGCGTCTCTCTTTTTAAGTTTCTGAGTAATGGGAGTTTTGGTAGGCTCTTTACCCGATGAGGAAAAGAAAGTCTAAAATCAGGTTTCCTCTACCCAAAAATATGCTACAAATTATTTGGCCTTACCTCAATTTACTCTATTTATAATCATATTTTTACCCTCGATGTTAATTTTCATTAACATTCACCAAACATTGTGCAATTGTTTTATTTGCTTCCTCATACCAATCTTTTTTATAATTCTGACCTTTCATATTGCCAATAAAACATTGTGCAATTGTTTTATTTGCTTGCTTACTCATATTGTTTTATTAGCTTGCTTACTCACTTACATTTGCTTTTGAATTATCTGCTTACTTACTCAATTATATTTTACATTTCCCACTTCATTCTAATTGCATAAGTTTCTGATTCAGTTACTTCCTTTAGGATTATATTCTTCAATTTTATCAATCTTAATTATTAATTTTTTTTATTTGCTTACTTACTTAGTTACATTTGGCTTTCACATTACCTACTTTACTTGTTGAATTATATTTGACATTACCTACTTATGCTATCCACAATGGCCCTGAAATGTGAGTACGTGCCATTCTTGGTTTTTCAAGAATGGCACTCAGAGAGCCAAAGCCAAAGAATTGTAGGACCCACTCTTACGTTAAACAGAGAGGAGAGAGGGAAGAAAGAGCCAACTCACCTTATGCTGGTGGGACCCGCGTGTTAGCCCGAGTTGTTTCTCTTGAAGGCTCGCGCTTGTGAGGACAACTGGCGAGGATTAATGGAACATCAGGCCATCCTATAGACCAATTTGAATTCGGCATTTTTTATTATAAAAAAAGTAGTAGATCTGACGGTCATAATAATGTGACCATTGGAGATTAATGGCTCACATTGTTCTACCATTTGATTTCCATTTTTAATTAATAAAAATTAAGTAAAACTTGCAAAAGAAAATACTGAAAAATCATTAAAAAATCACAAAAATCCAGAAAAATTCCTAATAGCTATAAATATTTTTTTCCTACAAATACCTCACCCACAACTCATTTCTTCACTCATTCATCCATTTTATTCACGCTAAATTTTTATTTTCAAGTTTCTTGTTTGTTTTTATCATCCATGAGCAAACCAAAAGGCAAGAAGTGGTCGAAACGAAGCAGAAGTAGCTCTGGTCAAGGCTTCGAGGAAAACTCAGAGGATTGCGAGCTTGGTGCATACCAAAGAGATAGGGTGTTTTGGAACAAAGTGTTTGACAAATTCATTCGGAATTGTCCTAGAGCATGTCTAATAATCGTTGAGTAGAAGTAGTTATAGCTCAATTTAAGAAAATGATGGCTGCCAATACTAAATATTGGACATGTATGATGAGCTCTAAAAGATCATGTATGAGTAGACAAAATGAAGCAGATATAGTTGGTTTTTCTGTTACACTTTAAATATATCTAATTATGTTTGCACTATTTTCTATAAATTCTTTTGTTTAATTAAATAGGTCAACGAGATAAACCGACGATACCAAGCACTTAATGGCGAAAAGCCTTTCAAATGGCACCATATTTGGCTTATGATGCAACAGAACGTGAAGTGGCAATGTTCTGTGGAGAGAGGTGCAACCCACACCCCTACCGATGTCGAAAGACACCAACTGATGATATAGATGTTGAAAGGGTTCAATTGAGCGCGGACAAAGAGGACGATTTGACTTTCCAACCACTAGGTAGAGCTCGTTCGAGGCGACTAAGGAGAGGAAAATCAAAAAAAGCGAGGCAAGACAATTCCCAAGTCTATCATATTGTTGATCATATGGACAAAATATACCATGAGATGCAGAAGATGTCAACCAGACTTGATAAGAGGGCTAGGGAGCGCAAATAAATGAAATAAAGGAAAGTAGACAGAGACCTCATGAAAATGGTTATGGACTCGCAACAAAAGGCAATTTTTCATGTCAATTCACGAGGAAGTCCTTGGAAGATGGAATGCACCTGCTATTCAATATTGTCCTTAAATTAAAGATCTCATTAATTAAAATAAAACCAATGATATAATTTTCATAAATATATAAATTATTAACTTATTAATTATAAAA
>QANT01006061.1:0-41793 GCA_003254885.1 Purshia tridentata | reverse complement strand
AATGAAAGGTTGCATTTTAATATTAACGGCGTCAAAAACTTGCCATTCAATTCATATTTGGGTTTTTTTAATAAGGAAAACATGTGTAGCCTAATGATTGGTCCACCTCAGTTTTTGAAAACAACTGGGTCCTCAAGGTTGAGGACCCAAGCATTATCCTTCTTATTTTACTTCTTCCTTGTCATTTCAATTTTTTCCTTTCTAGCCTTCTGGTCTCTTCCCCTGCTATCTCTCTCTCGCTTCCCACTTTACTGATCATTCATCAGTCATCACTCTTTTCCTTTATCTTATTTTATTTTCTTCCTTTTCATTTCAATTTTTCCATTTCTGCAACTCTTCTTCCCCTGTTATCTCTCTCTTGCGTCTTTTTCTATACTCAACCAGCAGCTGCCTCGGTGACGGCGTGTGATCACTCGTCATGGCCAGGGATGGGTTGGGTTTTGTAGCACTTTCCACGCCTCCTCTCCCTCTTCCATCCCCCATGCTCAGTTTCACCCAGAAAACCAGAAATCAGAAACCTAGTTCTGGCCGTTGGTGAGCTCCAATGTTAACTCGCAGTTTCCGGCGACTTCTCAACCTCTCTCCATCCAGAGATTGCTCTTCTTGTGGTTTTGAGTTTGATTGTGGGTTCCGATTGTTCATCGAACCAATATAGACGGAGAATCGAAGCTCCAAAAGTAGCGGCTTCCCATATGCTCGGTAAAGCCCCAATCCGAGTCGAACCGTATCGGATTCTCGGTACGACCGGATACCGGTTTACCGGACTTTTGGTCTCAGTCTCGGTCACCATGGTGGGTGACCAGAGTGACTCGACTCGGTACTCGGTACTCGGTCTGCCATTTTCGGCTCGGCTCGGATCGGTTACCCAGCCCTAGTTTGTTGTCCAAAACAATTCAACTTAATGAAGTTTGCAATTTTCTTTTCTTTAATTTCTTTTATTCAATAAAAGATTGGTAAGAAAAATCTCTTATAGTGAGTTTTTTTTTTTGGCCCTGAGTTTAAAGTTAAATACTCTACCACTACCACTAGAGCAAGAACAAGAAGTTCTCCCACTCTAATTTTTCATTTTTGAAAGTCTGATTTTTAACATATCAATAAAATGGAGTAAAGTGACTTGGAAATGAAACATTTTTTATTAAAAAATGTTATTTAATAAAATTTCACACAGATGCAAGTACGTAGTTATAGGATTTGTCGAAGTTGCCCCCCACCTATCAAAGCTGCATCTGTTGTTCTAACTTCGAAGAGAACTGCGCCTTTAAAAGGCAAGATTCATTCCACTCCCTACCCACCGGTCCCACCCCCCATATGGTCTGACATTTACACTACACGTGTCCAAACACAAACTCTTGGAAACCTTTCAATATGGGTACTTTTGTACTTTCAACATACACACTTCATCCACATATATCAAATATCTCAATCCATAATGCACTTCCCTTGTGAACATCGACCAAACGTGGCCCAACCCTACGCGTCCAAAACACACGTGTCTATTTGCTGAGGACTGAGACTGAGTCAGACTTGGCCAAACGCAAAGCCCAAACCGTGAGCTAAGTTGTCTGTACTTTTCGCTCACGCCAACCCCCTTCAATACCACGTCGTTTCGTGGATCTGAAGCTTCCTTGTACGTATCGAAATTTACGCTGGCTCAAAGCCCAAACCGTGAGCTAATTTGTCTGTACTTTTCGCTCACGCCAACCCCCTTCAATACCACGTCGTTTCGTGGATCCGAAGCTTCCTTGTACGTATCGAAATTTACGCTGGCTGACTTGTTTTACCAGGTCCGGTAAATGAATCTACGCCAACTTCTTATTTGGTTCGTATTTAAAATAAAAAGAAAATTAGAAACATAATGTTCATTTTCAAAACTTTTTTCCGTATTTCTTTGTAATATATGTTTAGGAGTTATAAACTCGATAGAAGTGTAATATCTAACAAAATTTGGAATTTTTAAAACACTATTATCCTCATCAAATATTTTTTAAAATTTTTAACTATATTCGGTAAATTTATGCTAACACAGTATTTGGTTTCATATTTGAATTTCTATTGAAGAATAATGTATAACAAAATTTAAATTTCAAAAACACTATTATCTTTATCCAATACTTTCTCTTTTTGAAAAAAAAAACAAATTATACATTTATTTTTTGGTTGGTAATTTGGGGGTTCTCATGCTCGATCAAAAGACGCAACAAAACCTAAAAATCTACAAAGTTGTTTAACTTTGTCATTGCCCCAACAAATTTGGTGCAAACATTTTTTTTGGTGACAATTGTTGCAAACATTCACTTATGGATCTCACATTTTTTGTTTTGGCCACTCTAAATCTCACATATTAATATAGAATCAAAGGTATATTGTTCCCATATTCAATAACCTTTAAAGTACTGAGTTTTTTTGTTTTATTTTTCCATATAAAATTTATCTACATTTATTAAAAAGGTTATTGAATAAAAAGTCTATCTCCGTTTGAAACTTGGTATTTAATCCTAAATTTCTAAATTAAAAAGGTTATTGAATAAAAAGTCTATCTCCGAAGGATATTGTTATTGGCCTTCGTTATTTGGCCTCTTCAATCTTGTACTCCAAACTAAATATTTAACAACTTTTTTGCATTTATATTACGTTACAATTTACAATAGGGTGATTAAAGTGTCCCTTTATGTAAATTTTAAACAAGCCTTATAACTTTGATTAATTTATAAATATTATTATTTTTTAATATTCTCTTTTAATAGGATAAAAGAAGTATTTTTTTGCTACAAACAAAGTAGCTTATTTCATATCCAAAATGCGCCATTTTTCTTTAATAACAAGATATATATATCCTCTTCACCCTAACCAAACATTGAATTCCCATTATTTTTTCTGTTTAGTTTTGGTTTTCTAAATCGGTAAGAAGTCGAAATCCATAAAACAGCAAATCACCCAAAAGCCCAAAACCAACTTTATAATATCATTAAGAAAAAAGGAAAACAAAAAGGGTCCTACAATCAGTCCAAGTATTTACTGTTTGTAGAAAGGGAAAACAGTCCCAAAATCTTCTGCTTCACCCAAAATATCTGTCTCTAAATAAACACCTACCTAGTAAATATAGCCAGCAATACTGGCTTTTGTTTTCTTCTTTTCTCTCTCTTGGAAATAGGAATACGAGAGAGACTTTGAAGGCAGCCAAGGGTAGAGTGTAAAAGGAAAGGAGAGATCTTGACCACATTCTTCTCTTTTTTTATTTTCTGGGTTTTTTCTAAACAAGGATTTGGGGGCCCTTTTCCTGTTCTTTAGAAAAACAAAAGGATATTCTCTGTCCTCCTCGCTCTCTCTTTTACTCTCTCCGTTTGTTTCTGTTACTGGTAATAATCCTCTGCCATTTTTCTTCACCTCTCCATCTCACTCTTTCTGCATTTATTTATTTTTTAAAGGGTTGGTTTTTGATGGGTCGATCCAATTGATCTCGATTGTTCAGGGTAAAAGAATTGTATATAGATCATATGGGTTGTTTTTGTTTTCTCTTTTTGGGTTAATTTGATCCGATTTTGTTGCTTGTTTGGTGTAAGACGTCGATCTCTATAATTTGATGCCTTTTTCATTGAATGTTTTGATTCACGATTGTGATAGAGGCGTAACTGTTTGGACATCTGATAGCTGCACTTATGTTGACCTTCGCATTTTGAGTGTTGGGCATTTTGCATCTGTTTAATTTTCCAATCTCGGTTTATCTTCTTTTGGTGTTTGAATGATCTATGGAGCTGTTGGCTGCTCATACATGCACATAGCTGCTGGATTTTGGCTCAAAGGCTTTAGATTTATTTGTTTTGATGATCTCAGTTGAAAGATGTGTATTTAAATCATTAACTTTTAGATTTTTTTTTCTCCTTATTTTCTTTGATTTAGTAGGTACTCGTATGCCGGCCAAACCTGTGATCTTATTAGCTAGAAGCCTTCTAAAAAGAATCTAGTTTTTCTATTATTGGGTTTTCATTGTTATTCGTCATATGACATGATATTGCCTTTTGCATCAGGATTTTCAGTTTTTAAGGCTGTTCTTTGGTGGAAGATATGGGCGTTGAAGTTGCGGGATTTGAGATGGTCCAAGGACCAGTGGGGACTGTGACTGAAGGAGAGAATTCTGTGAAGGAGAATGGGAGATTGGACCAAGGGACGGGGCTTAACGAGCCCATCAAATTTGGATCGCATGGTGATGAATCAGTTAAAAAGGAAGTGAATGAGGTTCCGGTTTCAAACTTCCCGAAGGATGTAGCTGTTGACTGGCCTGTCCCAAAGCAGATCCATTCTTTTTATTTTGTAAGGCACCGAGTATATGATGATCCACAAATAAAAGCCAAAATTGATCAAGCTTCTGTTGAGATTGAGAAGAGGAATCAAGCCCGATTCCGCATCATGGATGCATTAAAGGCAAAGAGGGTGAGTTGAAGTTCATGACCTTATTAGTGAACATAGCATCACTTTTGATCTGTTTGTTGTACATTATATATTTCTTGCAGTATTAAATGTAAATAATATAGACACTAGAACCGTAAAATTGAGGCTCTCTGGCTCTAAGACACCCATGATTGCTGATAAATTGTGTCATTTAACAAGAACTAGAAAAGATTCTGTTCAATGCTAAAAATTAAATCTGCTACTCTTCATTACTCAAGTTTACTATTTATCTGAAAAATTTAGAGAAACAAAAAAAGGAAAAAATATGATTGCATGCAAAATCACAAGTCAAAATAACCAGTTCATAAGTGGAAGACTATTTGAGAGCCTCAGGGAGAAGAAAATAGAAGCTAATCAGGTCTTGGTACTATAAAACGAACATATTGAGGTGAGCCTTTATGCTTTCTCACCTGTGGTCCTATAACTAGCTTTCGTATTAAGTTATTGACACTAGTTCTAAGTTTCTTTTCTTTCACGCATGTGGTAGATGGTTGCAGAGTAATTGATACAGCAACTAGCTATCTACCAGTACAAAAGAATGAGGAATTGATCATAAATCGATGTGCCATATGAAAGTATCGTGCTTGATAACAAATATGTCTGTGTGGTGCACACATGCATATATTATACATACATACGTACACACGTACACGTACATATACACACACATTCATGCATATATATATAAAACGAATACTATTTATTATAATGATGAGATTCCTCTGGTTTCCATACTTCTTTGTTTTCCTGAAATGTCCCTCCTTTACTAAGACTAATTTAATGAGTTGTGGTACATCCAAGATTGTCCTCCTATATCCCATTGTTTTGTAACATAAGAGAATTGAATTTTAATTTATTTTTATTTTTGTTTAAGGAAGGATTTGGAAAGTTTAACATGTTAGATCTCATATCACAATACCTTCTAGATTCATGGGAGAGCAGTTTTTCAATCTTGTGTTTTTATTCTGTTCTATCAAATGTTGTGGTGCCTATTTGGTCAAGCTGATCTAAATTACTATGTAGTATAAGAATGAAAAATTTGGAAAACAGTTGACTGAGTGGACTGTTGTTTATTTGAATTTTTAAGAAGAATGAACCTCTGATTTCACTGTGCCCTCCCCCACTCTCTTTTGTGCAGTCCGATAGAGCAGAGTTGATTTTTCAGATTAAGGCTTTGAAAGATGACAACAGGCAAATTAAGTCAATTGTGGATGAGAAATTTAGGGAGATAGAACCTCTTGCTCAGGCTCTCGGGAAGCTTCGCAGTGCAGACAATGCTAGTCGGAATGGTGGTTTGTGTTCATCTGAGGAAGAGCTAAATGGTCGTGTATGTTTGCTTTCCAAGCTTTGTATAACTTTTAATTCATCTGTTTATTTTGTGCTCCTGTAACTTCTTGCCTTCTTTTTACTCTGTAATTTTGGTTGGAAACAGATCCAGAGGTTGCAGTATACCATACAACATGAGAGCATTCCATTGAAAGAGGAAAAGGCAATCCTAAAAGATATCAAACAGCTTGAGAGCACAAGGGAAAAAGTTATTGCTAATGCTGCCATGAGAGCAAAGGTTCAGGATTCAATGGTTCAAAAAGAGTCCCTTCAAGACCAGGTTAAAGTAAGGGGAATTTTTTTATTTGTATATTTTTGAGCCTTTTTGTTTCAATGAATTCCTGAATTGTGTGTTGCATAGTTTCTTCATTATGTAATGGATGCTAATCATTTGCAAAATCATGTGATTTTAGCTTATAGGTGGTGATTTGGATGGAGTAAGGAAGGAGCAACAAGCAGTTAGGTTCAAAATTAAGCAACTTGATGATGAAGTGAAGGCTTTAGAGAAGGAAATTGCATCATTACAGGACGAGCTGACAATTGTGACCGATAAGAGGGAGAAAGCACGCGACAGCATTTTTCAACTTAGGAAAGAGCGTGATGAGGAGGTAAGTTTTACATGAATTTTCTTGCGAGGTTTTTAGCTATCTCTCTTTCTCCCTCTCTATGTTGTGCTCTTGTATTGATTTTGAAAACTATATATTTTCCTTGGCCCAGACTCAATGCCTCAAACTGTTGCCTGTGTTATTCCATCAAATTGGAAAGCCAGGGATCCTTGTGTTTTCATTGCAACTATGCAGATATAGTTGTGCTAGATGAATGATTGGATCAACTCTATAGTTGGATGTTCTGATTTTAGTGGTTTTTAAACTTCCTGTGCACAAATTACTTGCAGAATAGCTGCAGGTGTTGTTGAATCTGAATTTTGCCAATAGCATTTGCAACAGGATGGTTCATAAGCGTATTTATTTTTCTATAATATATTGTTTTTTATACTGGAAAAGTGTTAGTTATGCCAAAGCAAACTAATATGGGGGTAGTTACCTATTCTTGTAACAAATACCCTCAAAGTTTCATGTTACCTTTCTGAGCTGAAAGGGTATATGCAATGGCTATATTTTTGTTTAGACATGTGATATTGACATCCTTTTAATTAATTTATATAAATTTTCAGAATGCCTGCTTTTACCAAAGTCGTGTTATCTTGACCAAAGCGAAAGCTCTTGCTGCTAACAAAGATGTTCAAGCTCTTGAAGAGCTTTCTCATGCAGAGGTTTGTTGAATGAAATACTCATTGTTTATAATAACCCCACCAATACTTGTGTAGCATCTGCATTCTAAATTTTGATATTTTAATTAGGTTGAGAAATTCATGTCCTGCTGGAGCAGTAACAAGGATTTTAGGGATGATTATGAGAAAAGAATTTTGTCGTCTCTGGATAGTCGGCAACTGAGTAGGGATGGACGTATAAGAAACCCCGACGAGAAGCCATTGGTGGTTGTGGAAACTTCTACACCCCCTCTAGTAGAGACTGCACCAAAAGTTAATGCAAAACAAGTTAAGGAAGATACCAGATCTACTCCAGTAGATACTTTGCCTGTGCAGAAGACTCAGAAAGAAGCAAAAAATAAAGCAACGGTTCCAAAATCTACTATTGAGGATTTTGATGTGGCAGACAAGGATATATCTGGGCTTGAAAAGCAGAAGGACAGTACCCCAAAAGACAATAAAGTTGATGCAGAAAAGTTGAAGGAGATGAAAAGAGAAGAGGAAATTGCAAAAGCTAAGCAGGCCATGGAAAGGAAGAAGAAATTGGCAGAGAAAGCTGCGGCTAAAGCAGCTATTAGAGCTCAAAAGGAAGCTGAAAAGAAGCTCAAGGAAATTATTTATTCTATTTATTTCTTTATATTACTTGATAATTGTTGATCTGCTTGGAGTTAAAAACTGAAACAATATAGCAATTCGACTTGTTGCAGGAGCGTGAAAAGAAGGCAAAGAAGAAGGCATCATCTGGACCTGAGACCAATCCTGAGGAGTCAGTGGAACCAGTTTCTGAGGCTTCAGAACCAGAAAAGGTAAATGAAAATGTTGAAGCTCCTGTCCCAGTGGGGAAGGATAAAGCGCAAAAGGATAACAATATCCGGAACAGAGGTCGACCAAGAGGTCCAGAGTCACTTCCAAAAGCCATCCTGAAGCGGAAGAAGTCGAGTAACAACTATTGGATGTGGGTCGCTCCTGCCGCTTTGTTAGTTCTGGTGTTTCTAGCACTGGGTTACTATTATCTTCTCTGAGGAAGTTAAAACTGGAACTGAGGTAGAGAAGAGTTAAGGCCTAAAATTTTTCGCTTATCAGGCATGCAAGTGACTAGGTCTATCTGTTAGTTAAATTAAGTTGTTCCTGTTCTTTACATCCTGTTCCAGGATGGACTCAAAACTCATAAAGTTGGTGGTATCTCAGTCCAAAATATCTGTCAATGGAGAAGAGACATATAGTTAATTTGGTTTTGTTGATGTAATTCCAAATTTTGACTGTCCCCTTTCATGGATGTTAAATCTGAAACCTCAACTGTTCTTCTCTTTATAGAAGTTTGCATGTTTTTCTTATATTTATATAGAAGAAACGTCCATTGCTGCTGAGATTTGTGATTGATGTCAATTCTATAGAAGAAGCAACTCGATCTGGGGATGTGATTTTCAATGTAAGGGTGAATGAGTTTTTTAGAAGTAGCTAAAAGCCATGATTAAATTGTTGTAAAGCTTTTGTTTGTGCTGATTGCAGCAACCTCTGGCATGCTTGACAAGGCCACAATGGTTGAGTTTTCAGACAGACTTTTGATGGCAAGAGTTCAAATTTGCAGACCTTGTATATAGTCAATATATATTTCTATAGTTCTATAGTACCCCACACTGAATCCTACGCTCACGATGCAAAGAAGTAATCCAATTTTTATTTTTTAACATAAAATATCATCAAAAGACTCCTTAACATCTATGAGTTGCTGCATGCACTTATAATGTATTCCTTGTGTTTTTTTTTTGGCCAATGATGATGTATTCTCGTTAGTCACGAGAATCAATGAGAAAGACAGAGCAAATGCCATTCATGAATCATGATGGCTTTTTAGGATTAAGTTAGGATTTTATTATTATTATTATTTTGTCTTTTATGATTTAAGTTTTGTAAGCCTTCCATATATTGCCAGTTATCAACTAATATTACAGCTGGATGGTAATTAAATTTGTTGTAACCCAACCGGTACTCAAAATGACAAAAGAATTGGATTGACAATTTGACATATATCAAAGCCACTTGAAATTTTCATGACAATCAGAACCTTCTGACTAGAGGTGTATCAGTCTTAAACAATTGCCTTTCATCAAAGTTTTGATTAGAGGGTGCAATGAGCAATTGGAGGGTATCAATAGAAAGGATTTCTTTTCTTTTCTTCTATTTTTTCCTACAAGTCACTAACCAACTAAACGGGTCTCAAATGTACGGGCTAAAATTTGTGAACTTCCCCAAACCCACTTTTAACCATATACTTGTTTTTGTTTTTCTATCAACTCACTCGATGCGCGCAGCGTGCATCGAGCCATGGCTGCCACCAGTTTCGTAGCAGCGTCAGTTCTAAGAACAGCAGCTGTGGCTTTTGCTGTCTCCCATCCTCTCAAAAACAGCAAGCTCTCTTACCACAGGACTCTTTTCACTTTTCCTCTCACTCCTCATTCGAGTTCTTCAGGTGCGAATGTGCCTTTTGCTACTTGATTATTAAGCATGACTGATGTGTGTTTCCCTCGCCATTCTACTTGTGCTAGTTTCTTGTCATTTTGAACACCCATTTGGCTGAATTGTGGATATTTTAGAAGCAACAACTTCAAGCCAGTAAGTGTTTGAAAATAAATCGTGATTTGGTTACCAAAATTGAAGAAAAAATTAAAAAAAGTATTTCAGCTTAAATGGTGAAAAAGCTCGCTGAAACGTCAAAAAGGAGGCATCTTGCAGTTTGATTAGTTGAAGGTGTGATGGGTCAATGAAGTTTGATTTGTTACATGTATTAAACAGGAGTATAGAGCACTTCTGTATTCTGTACAGCACACCTATTGACGTCATTTTGTGTGTGTTCCTAATAGCTTTACTTGCTTACAAGCTCACATTTTATGGCCTCTCTATTAAGGCTGCACGACCATTCATTATTTTCTGATGATATGCTTTGCTATTATTTTTCTTAATACAGCTTCAGGGATATGCCACTTAGCTCAAGCTATAAAGGGGGATGTTGATCAATTACTTAAAGGGGTGGCAGACAAAACTGCTATTGAAGAAGTCAAGCGTGTCCTTGAGATGGTACTTGTACTACCCTTTTAAAATATAGCAGCTGCCCACAGTACCTTTATTTTTTTTCTTTCTTTTTTTTCCCTGCTTTAGGGAGAGCCATGAAGTTCAGATTTTTGGACCTTTTGAATAATAGCATAGCCTATTTATCACTCAAGATTGACAGATGGGCGTAAGCTCACCATGTAGGTTTTTTGGTCTATTTTTTACTTGAAGATGAAGAGATTTTGTTAAGTTCTCCTTCTTTTCTTTCCATTTTTTGTAGGCTAGACGTGCATCATCAAGAAGAGAAGTTCTCCATACAAATTTTCTCACCCCACCAGTTCTGAAGGAGTCATTGTTAGCATTGGAAAAGCTAGCTGATTTGAAAGCAGTTGCTCAGGGTGGATACCCGCAGGTTGAACTAAATATCTTTGGCTCCATTTTGTGCTGGTGCGTGTCAGAGTGTTTGTGTATTAATTGATATATTTTCCACTTCTTCCAATTGTCTAGGCTGAGCGGTGCCGGATTTCTGTTGGACATCCGGAAGTATTGATAAGTGATCCTGATATAATTGCAGCATTGAGGCAAGTAATATTATATCTCTACCATTTTCATGCTCTAGAAGCATCCATCTTTTAATGAATGTGAAACATCTTTTTTTCCTTTGATTGTTACTTCTTCCAGTATCACGGGAAACTTTGGCTTTCAACCTTGTTCTCATGGTGATTTCCTAGGCGCAATTCTTGGTACAGGGATTGCAAGGGAGAAGCTTGGAGATATTATCTTGCAGGTATTAATTATATTCTTATTTTAGTTTCTACTATGTTATTAATTTTTCAGGAGAGGTTTCAAAATAGAGACTGCAACTCTCAAGTTCAACTTTATTTTGAAGAAGGCTAGTTTTAGTTCTTTTCATTTTTTTTTGTTCTTCTAGAAGTTATAAATTTTATATTACTCAGTTTCTGACCAGATCCAGTTTCTGTTCTGAGTACCCAATTAGCATGGCCATGGAGTCTGTCTATGTCCCAAGCTTGCTGAGAACTGACACCTTAAAAATGTGTTGAAGAATAAACTTTTCTTTTCCATCTCCAACACGTATGACTTGGTCAATTTTTCCGAGGAGAGAAAGATTGTTATGTTTATATGTAAACTATGATAAAGTTTTCCATTTCTAAAACGACAGAGCTAATATTAGTAAACACATGTCATTTTGGCCTAATTTTACTAGTGGTTACTTCTTAAGAAGTTGCAGTGTCAGGATTTCTGTCTCGTGCCTGTATCCTATATTTGTACAAAGATCTGAAAACCGAATTACATTGTGTTGCTTCTGCGGTCTTGCCATAGCAGGGCCATGTCTGTTCAATGTATTTATGAGGGGGTATTTATCTGGAATATCATCCCTTAATTTTCAGTTCAGTTAGGATACCGTTGTGCTAATTGAGCATTTTCTAATTCCCACGAATGCAGTTACTATCCATAATATTCTAGATTTTTTTCCTTTTTTTTGCGGGATATGGTTGGGTTGACTGTTTATAACTTTTTATTTCTTTTGTAATGCTTCCAGGGGGAGAAGGGGGCTCAAGTCATTATTGTTCCAGAACTTGTTGACTTTCTTATATCAACACTTGACAAGGTTTGTTAACTTCTGAGTATTATGCTTCTCTTGATAACTTTTTATCTTCCTCATTAACATCAACGCAAAAGGTTAAGTATTTTATTTCATTTATCATATGGTAAGATTAAAGTTATCCCTGGTGCAAATTAATGTAGTTGGATAAGTTACATCTTGTTCATTATTATTTAACATGATAAAAAAATATTGTGGCATTTGGTTTTTAGTGATCAATTTGCAGAGGGACAATAAAGCAGAGGTAAATAATGGAAAAAATAGAAAAACGAATGATACAACACCTAACACGAAAAGAAAAGCATATTTTTTTTCACAGGTCTAGATAGCTATGTATATCACACTATTTAACTGCATACGTTACCTGTTTTTGTAAAGCCTTTTTCTCTTGCAGGTTGGTAATGTTCCAGTATCATATTCTAAGATACCCCTGATTGCTCTTGATTACGAACCACCAAGGTTGCAAATTATTTTTATTATTTTTTTATCTTTTCTTCATTCTGTGCAATACGTTTTATTAGCTTCACCTAATAACTTACATATCATGTTTTCTTTGCAGGACTAAGTCATTTAAAGCCATAGAATTATCACTGAGGATCGATGCTATAGCTAGTGCAGGATTTAAGATTTCACGGTCAAAACTAGTTGACCTGATCGGGTACAGTTTTTTATGCTTATGCCATACTCTATCCTGAATTATTGTTTGTATATTGATTCTATTAAGCTTTATTGTGTTAGTTAATCCTATGCTGTTGGTTTGCTGCTGAGTTTGATGGTCTTCTTTCATTTATAACATATTCAGGAATTCACTAAACATGCATGCTTAAACTCAAAATATGGTACTCAAAAAAGCCTTTGGTTGCTAATTTTTTTTGTTTTTTTTTGCCCCCTGCAGTCTTTATCTGCATTAGGCCATATCTTTTGTAATCCTGTTCTTATAGTCTTGTAAGCATTTCTGCTTAAGATGGGGTACTCCATATTGGTTTTTTTGCAGTATGTTCTCTGTTTCATATGACTAACCCTCCTAGCCAGACTTTCTCATCTTATCCTCTGTGTTACCACCTCTTAATTTTCATCATTGTGGTATTGAAGTTTTTCGTATCTATGCAGTGATGGGGATGTGCGCCTCAACTGGACCCCTGTTACTAAAAATGGAGCTACACTCAGGACTGGTGATATTGTATCAGTTAAAGGAAAAGGAAGACTGAAGGTGAGTTGGTTGTCAGATTCAAGAAAACCACTGTTGGATCAAATGACATGTCAGCTATGTAGAAACACACAGTGTCATAGTGAGCCATATAGATATTGAAATTGTATATGGATACTTCTTAGATAGCTCCTGATATGTAATGGTATCCAAAATGCGAAACAAAACTTTCGGGTCTGGAACTGTATCCCATTGTAGGAAGCACTTCTGACATGTTATAACCTGCACCTATTGTCCCTTCAGTTAAGGGTATAGCTTATAAGGCTATAGGATTCTCCAAATATGCTGTAGAGCTTTTATAAAATAGATAAATTCAGCACCTGCACACCTACCCATGTCTGATAAGCGTACTTATTTTGAAATAACATATGTTATAAATTAATAATCTTTAGTTTGTCAACTTTTGTAATTATATTAATTCAAGTCAACGAATGTATGGTTTTACATTTTAGCCCCACCAAATTGTATGATTGTATCCTAGCGAGGGTTTTTTTTTTTCTTTTTGTTAACAGAGTATCATAGTAAGGGTTTTAAGTTTACATAGCCACTCTTTTGCCTGGCATTTTCTGATGTTTTATTTACTTTAATTGGTTCAGATAGGAGAAATTATCTCTACGAAGAAGGGGAAGTTTGCAGTTGAGCTCATTCGTTATTTGTAAGTTCAGAAACCGGCGACAATGTTACATACAACTCATGGATCTAAAAAAGTTCAGAGATGAGCATTTTTGTAACTTAAAGACAAACAGGTCCTTTTTAAAGATCAAGCATCTGCTTCATCAAAGTCTGGCCCCATTTGCAAGTTCAAAGGTGTACATATTTATATTAACCTCCCATTGTTAAAAATAATTTTGTACATTCTTTGTTGTGGTTTGTTTATTTAACACTTGAGAGTTTTGCAACACTTGAGGAGTTTTATTTGTAAACATGATGTCCACTCCCGTTCCTCAAAAGTATTCTATGTCAGTACCTTGAAAAAGATCCCATCATTTATGAGGATAAGCACTTTGTGTTAAGCATACCAAGCAAAGTAAACACTAAACTCGATCTCATGGCCGGTTTGACAATGAATTGTAAACCATGAAGATCTGGGGATTATAAGTTATGAAAGTGCGTTTAAAGAAAAAGAAAGTAACTTTGTCATTTACTTCTAGTAATTTTATTTCTTAAAAAGCCACTTGTCAAATTTTTATTGGAGCAAAAATGAATTCGTTAGAAAACAACTGATGCGTATGACATATATAGATATCAGGAATTACATAATGTCAAAATTTCGCATGGTTAAATTAATTACAACTGTAATATATATGTACATATGCCGCATATGATAGACAAATTTAGTGTGATAGATGTACAATTGAATAGAGTGAGAATAAATTATGGAGCTGTATGGAGTGAAAAAGCATTGTTGAAGCAATTAATTCTTTAAATTGAATGCAAGCCTACTTAAAGTTATACCAGATCCAAGTACCAATCAAAGAACATATATATATGATCAAAATAAGATTAGCACTCAAAATGACCTTGCAGAAGGTCTTATCATTTATTAATTTCGATTACATGAACTTACGTATACGTGCGATAAAGAAAGATTATAAAACTGAGGCTTCTAGCTTGGAAGTGTAGAGCTAGCACTTATTCGATCTCCTATACATGCATTCAAGATACATATATAAGAGTTGAATGTGCAAATAAGGCATGAATCTGTATATTTAAGCATACCCACAATATCCAGACTCACATTTAACTCCAGAAGAACACTTTCTATTACACTTGCCACAGTGATTGACATTGTATGTAATGTCAGTGCAAGTTCCATTGCAGCACCGCTGTCCAAACTTGCACTTACGCCCACATTTCCCGCAGTTATTTCTGTCTCCAAGAACATTGCGGCAGTGTTTCTTGCAGCAGTGAAGAATGCTGGTCCCTTTGTTTGCCGAAACCCCATTGCAAATGTTGTACTTGATGGGATCACAACGTGCACCTTTTTTTAAGATGACATTGGCCAAGAACCTGCTCTTGGATCTGAAGTTTGGAGTGGGAGTGTCCAGCACGTACTCTTCGAATTCGTCACCATCATCTTCAACCTCCGATGAGAAGGCCATTTGGTAGTGCAATGCCATTGCCATTGCCAGGACTAGAATGGTGGTGAGGTTGAGCAAGTATTTAGCCATTTCTCTCAAAAATGGGGTTGTTGTCTACAAGCGTGTACGTCAAGCAAGGGAAGAGGTGGTATTTTATATGCTGCAACTTCTCATGAATATCATATTAATTAAATAAATAAAAAGTTGATGAGTTGCATTATTAGTATTAAAAGTGTGAAAAATAATAAGAATAAGCCAATTAGGCTGAGTTTTGACTTTTAAATGAGTTAAGCATTAGTGTGTAGGGCATTAAGATTCGGTGAAGCACATGAATGTTCTTGACTTAAAAGCTTGCCTTCCTAATTCCCCGCCATTGGAAGAGCCCTAGATTTGTACCCACACTAGGCTCACATGAATTAATTCGTGTATTAGATATTCAACTATGAATTCCACTTGTTTAATATAATACAGAGGAATTGCTTGGAGGTCTGTTGTGCCATGTATGTTATAGCCTATAATGATGTAATGACATGTACTTTTATTTTTAATTTACAGTTTTTTAAAGTAAACAGTGCATATTGCGTTATAATATTATAGGTGACCGTACTATACAAGTGGTAAGGCTGCCATATTCAAGACTTTGTCTAAGATTTCTTTTCTCTTTTTTGCCCTTTTGAATTGTGATATGGTATCAAACTATATACATTCCAAAAATAATTATTGATAAATAAGTCATTCTATCCTAGATAATTACTACAAGCTCATACACATACAATCCATGCATAGTATGATGAGAATTGAAAGCAAAAAGAAAGAATGTAACATCTAATTAAGAAGTTCGTGGAAGTAAATTAATTGTAAAATGAGAATAAACATATCTATTAATTAGAAGAAGATTACCCAATTCAATACATCCTCCTCTCGAATAAAAAAAGAAGATAAATAAAGTACAATAATAACACTATTTTTATAAATATTAATTATTCTTAGATTCGGTTGTACAAAAGTTATTAATTTTCAGATTCAATGCCCAATCAACAAAATTAATAGCAAGTGCAACTTCTACAACACCAAATTCCGAAAGCTTAAAAATAAGGGTTCCCTATTTTGCATTAAAAAAGAAAAATTTTGTAAAATTATGGATTAATTATATATATGAATATATATTTTCTATAGGAAGTGAATGGCTTTATTAAATTTGCAGAGGATAATAAACAATAACATGCTTAATTTAATTGGCTGTTTTGGTAGTTTTTGACTGATATTATATTGGCGCCAGTTGCTTTGGTTGTTCGGTGGACGCAAGTGACCAATACACACGTTTAGGGGATCTTTTTTGTCGGCGGAAACTACGTTAAAGTGACATGTAGGTCACGTTACTGACAAGTAAATCTCAGTGTGTTGTGAAGATTGTTCTTGACGTGTCAAGTTCTGCTTGGTCGATCCAAGGTTTTTGCAATCTGCATAACAAATAAGGAAACCCAGATTACGCGTCTTGACCCTTGACCCGTGATACTAGCACTTATCTATCATCACACTTTTTCTTTTCAACAAAAATGTACAATTATTAATTATTTTTAAAAAGTCTCTTGTGCAGTTGTGTTAGAGAATTGTCTAGTGAGTGTATGAATTATAATTTGACTAATTCTTTTGCGGGATGACACGTAAAGAGAAATTTAAATACTTTATGGTTTGAAT
Organism: Purshia tridentata; assembly: GCA_003254885.1. Lineage (NCBI taxonomy): Eukaryota > Viridiplantae > Streptophyta > Magnoliopsida > Rosales > Rosaceae > Purshia > Purshia tridentata. Next base: position 25,093 of record QANT01006061.1, on the reverse strand, counting down.
TATAAAACCACACTAAGGGCTCGTTTGGTTCGTGGAATTAATTTTCTTACTAGGGGAAATGGAATGTAAAATTACATTCCCTTATTTGGTAATATTGGAAAAGTAAACCACTAATTCTCTTTTTATTTCCATTCCATTGTTTGGTTTGTACATGAAAATAAAAGGACATTGGTATTATTTTCCAATTATACCCTTATTTATTAAAAAAAAGCAATAATTATTTTAATTAATTTAATAAAATATTAAGGTTAGTTTAGTAAATATAATAAGTAATAAATGCTTTCTCAAGAGGAGGGAAACCAAAACGCAAGCTCCAGCAACGGTTTCATTTTCCCCCCAATAAGGGAAATGATTTCCCTTGGACCAGGAAATGATTTCCCTTGGACCAAGAAATGGTTTCCCTTCCATGTACTTGCCAAATATAGGAATGTAATTGATTTCTCATTCCTAAGCCTCTAAAACTTGAACCAAATGAGCCCTAAATGATCAGGAGTGTTCAGGTCAACTTGCGCGTAAAGAGAAATTTAAATACTGTATGGTTTGAATGATAAAACCACACTAAGTGATTAGGAGTGTTCGGGTCAACTTGCGCGTATTTCGACTAATCTTATCTTTGGTTTGATTAAAGATAAACTATCTACACTGAGATTAGAGAATACACGAGAGATAAACTTCTCGCAGCCTGGCCCTATGAGGAGTCGAACTGATGACCACTAGAGAACAAACTAATGGCCTAATCAACTGAAATACTTTACTGGATTACGGCTTTTTATTCTTATTGGTGAATAAAAAGCACCTTCAACAACCCAATTTTAAAAAATACCTATTATTTGATATATGCATTATGTGATATGTGTTATTGCCCTCTTGGCAAGAATTAAATACCTAATGAAGGGAAAATTATGATATCTCTAAACCCCATATCAGTCATGCACTGAAAAGATCTACAAAACTTTAAATGTAAGTTCTAAAAATCCAATCTTCATTCCCAAGAACCATAATGTATATTTTTGGCAAGCTATGAATGATATCCTGACATAAGGTGACTTTACTTGTACTCACGTGTCTTGAATATTCATGTTGGAAGTTACATTACAAAATCCCTGTTAGTCCGGAAGCTTTTCTGTATTTTGTTGCTTATAGCTTTTACAATCATGTATTTCATGCTTTCCATAAATCCTCTGTTTCTGTTGCTTTACTTTTATTTTTTATTTTTATGGATGCTGTAGGCCTACGTTACTAAAACAACCCATTTTCTCATCCAGGCCCAACCCGACCCACGAAAACCCCATTAACTTGGGCCCTTGGCCCAAAATTTAACAGCTTTCTCTCTCAAAATTCAAATTCAAAAACTCCCAACCTTCCCTCTCCCTCTATCTCTCTCTCACTCTCTCTTTTCTTCCCGCTCTCACAGTCTCACTGCAATGGCCACCACCCCCGCCACCACAAACGCCTTTCTCACAACACCAACCAAAACTCCATCGGAAAAATCTCACTCTCGAAAGCACCAGCACTCCAATTCCACTGGCTCAAACGACATGTCGTCCTCCATTGCCACCTCCATCTCCAACACCAAGTCCCGCTTCGAGGCCTACAATCGACTCCAAGCAGCCACCGTGGCCTTCGGCGAGAAGCTCCCTATCCCCGAGATCGTCGCCCTCGGCGGCCAATCCGACGGCAAGAGCTCCCTCCTCGAAGCCCTCCTCGGGTTCCGCTTCAATGTCCGCGAGGTCGAGATGGGCACTCGAAGACCTCTCATTCTCCAAATGGTCCACGACCCCACCGCTCTCGAGCCTCGCTGTCGTTTCCAGGTCTTTCTCTTTGCTATGCGATTCATAGTCATTTTAAAAAAATTTATTTCGCATTTTTGTGTGTTGGGGTGATGGCCATTTTTGGGGTTTTCATTTTACTGTTGTCTGTTTGGGTGCTGAAAAATTTGAGTAAATTGATGATGATGGTGATGGGAATTTGAATTTTAATGGTTTCTGTGGACTTTCAAGGTTTTGAAGATTATGAAGTATATGCAAAAAAGGAAGCTGAATACATTTGGAACTCTGTTTTGTTTCTGTGAAATTGGGGAAATGAATTATGATGGAGATATGACTTTTATTGTGGCTCTTGTTGTGAGTTATAGCACTATGGAACATGGACATGCGAAAGCAGGAAAAAAAAATTGTTTAAAAGAGTGTTGGGGTTGAGCTTTAGGATGTTAGTTTTCTTTCTTAATGAACTGAGCAATAAAAATATTGGGTAGGAACCGCAGGATGGTTTCAGAAATGTGTTCATTTTTGTCTCTTTGTGATTCGTTTTGGTCATAAAGCAAGCAGTTAAGTGTGTTCATTTTGCCCCAGTTTTCTGTAGTGCCCTCAGTCTTCCTACTTTAAATTCATTTGTTGTGCTTTAATCACGCAATATACTCATTGTTAGAGCGCTTAAAACAGGAGGAGGATTCTGAAGACTATGGAAGTCCTGTTGTTTTGCCTTCTGCCATTGCAGATACTATAAAGTCTCGAACTGAGTCCCTTTTGAAGAAAACTAAAACTGCAGTTTCTTCCAAGCCAATTGTGATGAGAGCAGAATATGCACATTGTCCTAATCTCACCATTATAGATACTCCAGGCTTTGTTCTTAAGGTGGGTTTAGGTTTCAGATATTGCAATGTAAGAAGAAACTGATATATTCTGGTTTGTTTTAAGGATCTGAAATATTGTTGGCAGGCAAAGAAAGGAGAACCCGAAAAGACGCCTGACGAAATTCTTTCAATGGTGAAGTCATTAGCTAGTCCTCCCCATCGTATTCTCTTGTTCCTTCAACAAAGTAGTGTGGAGTGGTGCTCATCCTTATGGTTGGATTCTATTCGTGAAATTGATCCAACTTTTAGACGGACAATAATTGTTGTCTCCAAATTTGATAATCGTCTAAAGGTATGATAGTTCTTGTCTAAATCTATAATAAGCACATTTATGATTTGGAAAATAATTTATTAGGTAATAATTCACTAAAGAAACTTGTTTTCATGGCATGGTACAATGTGAATGGGCTTGGTTGAAGTAGATTTTATGTTTGAAATATGCAGGAGTTTAGTGACAGGTGGGAAGTGGATCGCTATTTGAGCGCAAGTGGTTACCTTGGAGATAACACTCACCCATACTTTGTAGCCCTGCCAAAGGACAGGAATACTATCTCAAATGATGAATTTCGTAGGCAAATATCTCAGGTAGACTCAGAAGTCCTCCGCCATCTGCGTGAGGGTGTCAAGGGAGGATTTGATGAAGAAAAATTCAGGCCTTATATTGGCTTTGGCTCTCTGAGAGAATATTTAGAGTCTGAACTTCAGAAAAGATACAAAGAAGCTGCACCAGCAACTCTTGCTTTGCTTGAGCAGCGCTGCAGTGAAGTCAGCACTGAACTAGCCAGAATGGACACAAAAATACAGGCCACCTCAGATGTTGCTCAGCTAAGGAGAGCTGCAATGTTGTATGCAGCTTCTATAAGCAATCATGTGGTGGGTAGCATCCGCGAAATTTTTTAAGATAGAATGCATAGTTACAAGTTATGCTTGATTTTCAGTTTAGTTAATCTTTTTGTTACATAAAATTTCTAATAATGTATGAACTTGAATAATATTTCTGATAATCCATGATGCATCAATGCTAATGCAAGATCTTAGAAAAGTAATCTAATCTGTTTCTAATTTTGAGAAATTTTTTAGCTTAGACTTATAATTTGATTAAAGTTCCATGTTATTATAAATGTCAAAGGGAGCTTTGATTGATGGAGCAGCAGATCCTGCCCCTGAGCAATGGGGGAAGACAACTGTGGAGGAACAGTCAGAAAGTGGTATTGGCGGGTGGCCTGCTGTTATAGCAGATATACAGCCTCCCAATGCTACTCTTCGACTCTATGGAGGAGCGGCATTTGAAAGGGTGATGCATGAATTTCACTGTGCTGCATATTCCATTGAATGCCCTCCAGTGTCCAGGGAAAAGGTATATACTGCTAAAGCAATTTAACCAGGAAATTTTTGTTTTGATGGCTTGTAGACTGGTAAGTCGATAATTCTCCTTCTAACAGGTGGCAAATATACTACTTGCCCATGCTAGCCGAGGCGGAGGTAGAGGAATAACAGAGGCAGCTGCAGAGATTGCACGTGCTGCTGCCCGATCATGGCTTGCTCCTCTTCTTGACACTGCTTGTGATCGGCTTGCTTTTGTTTTGGGAAACCTCTTTGAGCTTGCTCTTGAACGAAATCGCAACCGTGACTCAGAATGTAAGAAGCTATGTAACCCTCTGTTCCCAGATTTTTTTCCTTTTAGATAGCTTTCTTCCATTCATTCCTTACCCCAAAGAGTTGTGAGCGAGCATTAGTTGAACTTTTGAGTTGAGTTTCTTTTCCTACATTTAGTTGAGCTTGAATTGTGTTACGGTTTTCCCTTTCAGCTTATGGTACTTAGTTGGTGACATCAAATTTTTAACCATTCAGAAACTAAAATATGCATTAATAGATAGGGAATGAGTACACATGGAACTAGTTATGAAATTTCATGTTTGTTGTAGTTGAGTGTTCACTGTGTTTTTGGCTTCCTGCAATAACACTGGTTATATTGGTGGGGGGTTCTTTTCCCTCCTTTTTTAAGTTCATAAAGTTTGATTGAAATCTATGATTCGTATTAATATTTATGCAGTATATCTGTTTTTGAATGGTGTATGTAGTATTTTTTTCTGATAATAAACCATGGGGTGTTTGTTGACTGTGTAGATGGTAGGAAATCAGGAAATATGGATGGGTATATTGGCTTTCATGCTGCTCTAAGGCAGGCCTACAGTCGCTTTATAAAGGATCTTTCTAAACAGTGCAAGCAACTAGTTCGGCACCACCTTGATTCAGTTACAAGCCCATACTCGTTGGTTTGTTATGAGAATGAGTTTCAAGGAGGTTTTGGCTCCAGCGCAGCATCTTTTTCCAAATTCAACCAGTCATCAGTCAATTCATTTTTACTTGAATTATCTGACGTGGCGATGAAAGATCAAGAGAACATACCTCCAGAAAAGAATGTCCAGCAAACAACACCTGGAAAAGGTACAGAAGCTAGAGATGCTCTTCGAGAAAGCCAAATGACTGTGCCTGAGACCCCATCACCTGATCAGCCATGTGATGGTGGTGGGAAGAAGGATATTGGAAATGGCATTGATGTTGGAGCAAAAAAGCGGATATCAAGAATGACCAGAGCACAAAATGGTGGTGGTGGTGGTCTTTTGTTTGGAAATGGTGATGGTGTTTTAAGGTCAGGCTCGGCTTATACAGAAATATGTTCATCAGCTGCACAGCATTTTGCACGGATACGTGAAGTTCTTGTTGAGAAAAGTGTGGCATCAACTTTGAATTCTGGCTTCTTAACCCCTTGGTGAGTTTCTTTATCTTCTTAATTAAGCTTAATTTACAGCTCCACAAGCTCAGGAACACCCAATTTGAAGAATATATCATAATGAATTGTTTGTGTTATTCTTGCGTGTTATCCATGCAGTCGAGATAGGCTTGTGCTGGCTCTTGGGTTGGACTTGTTTGCTGTGAACGATGAGAAATTCATGGACATGTTTGTGGTTCCTGGTGCAATTGATGTACTGCAGACTGAGCGCCAGTCACTTCAGAAGCGTCAAAAGATACTCCAATCTTGCTTGAATGAGTTTAAAACTGTTGCTCGTGCTCTTTGATGCTGGATTTAAGAGTTAAGTTTATATGCTTCATGTGTTGAACACACGTGTCACTTGTAAAAATTGATTGTATTCTCTTCTTATTTTCTCATGAATATTTCATTCTCTATATCCGAATTCTTATTAAATTAAATCAAAGAAATGAAAGGTAAAGACTATGCTACTTGGGATTAAAAACAATTCACTGAAAATGATATATTTATCTTGTACAAATAATTATTATTAAACAATATGACTAAAAGGACCCAAAAGACAACAACAAAGAAGAAAGTGTAAAAGTAAAGGGAAGACAGCTATAATCTCCGCACTCAATGAACTGTTCATGAACCTGTGAGTCTGGGACACGGGATGAGGACGTGACTATTTGAGTGGTCCCCAAACTTCCATGTTCCATACCCAAATGTCCCTAATTTCAGGGACCTAATCAGACAAGATTAAATTACCATTTACTATCACATTTACTATAACAACCTTCTTGCAGGTTGTAATTACTTCTCAGTAGTCAGTGCTCACCATCCCACATAAACTTATTGCAGCCTGTTGTCACTTTTAATTAATGACTGCTCAACATGTTGGACATTCTATTAAAAAAATTATTATTATTTTATATATATAAATGGATAAATTATTAAATTATACTGTTTGCTTAGGTGGAAATTTTTGTTGGCAGAAGAAAATTCTTATCGGCAGACATACACACTTGACAAATACAAGTTGCTTTGGTCAGCAAAATACAAATTGTGAAAGGAACTTTATTTTTATCAATACACTACCTCAGCATTTTGGTTCCAGTTTTGACTTGGTTCAATGGTTCATGTGAGAGTGACTTTCGTTTTATTAGAACAAAGAATTAAGAAAAATTATTATATTCCAACCTTGTATTTTCTGAAGTAATTCACCTCTTCAATTGGGTTGGTCGAATTATTCTTGAATGCAATTACCATGTGTTTATTTATTGTGTGTGGAAAAAATGAAACTTGGGTGTCTATTCTATTCACTTAAATTGTATTCTCAATCTCAAGGAGCTGTAAATGCTTGCAGGACTCAGTAAGCAGTTGGACATATCTTCCAACAATAATGTTGCTCAAGTAATGACTCTTTGTGATGTGTTGAAAATTTTGTATAAATACATAGAAAATAGAATAAATAAGTTATCTTATGCAAAATACAAAACTCTCTCTTAGAATACTCTCTTATACAAAACGGTTTTGCAATACTCTCACTTTTTATACTAGAGGGTTTGATCCATCATTATAAATGACCATTACAAAGTATTAATTGGTCCATTACTAAATATACAAACAGCCTTTTAGGTTCATGAAAAATATATAGTTTGATGCATCGATTATACGTAGGAAAGTCATGTGCATGTATAAATTAGAAACCCTTGGGACTTGAAGAACACATATCTTTTGTCATACGTTTAAATAATGAATAAGGTGGGATAATGAGTTAAGATTAGAATAGGTCAAAAGTTCGGTTCTAATTTAAAAGAAACAAATCCAAGTTCTTTTAAATATGTGTCCATATTATCCATAAGGAGTGTGGCTGGCCTATTATTATGATTGCCAAAGAACAAAAAAATTACCAACGCGAGGAAGCAGATGTGGGTCATGCAATTTTGACTCAGAGATCGAAAACAAAACACTGCCTGCATATGCTATGCACATCTCTCTCTCTCTCTCTGTGATTGATTATATAATAAAGAATGAAGATTCCAAGTGTTAGTGAAGGTACTCCCTCACTTCTCAATCCAAAATGTTCAAGTCCAACCAAAACACTCACCCACCACCACACTTTCTACGTGCTTTCTTCAGCAATTCCATCCATGGCTACATGCATTGCTTCTTTTATTTTTTATTTTAATTAGGAGAGAAGAGTTAGAACAAGAGTCAAATTTTTTACATGAATGCTAATATAGAGTGCACTCCTATAGCTACAAGTCCCCACAATTATTATTTATATATATGCAGCGAAATCGATTGAGAGCGAATTACATGAAATGACAAATTAAGAGCTAGGCGTAATTAATTAGTACCCCAAAAAAAAAGTGGTTTAATTAATTAAGCATCAGGCAATCAAGGGGATACTTTTTCTTCCATACCTAAATATTAAATTCGGCATTTGTAATTGTTAAACGACAATTTTTTAAAAAAATAAAGGAATTTATTTATTTATACTAATAAATAAGTGTAAGATGTTGGTAATAACTTCAAACCAGTAGGCAAACAGCCGAAAGGGATTCATTTGGGTGTTGCTTAAATTGGACAACTATGTTTGTATTATATTCCTCATATGTTGACTTGTCTCACCTATCTTTGCGACATAGCAAAGGAACTTTTGCCATCGATTCTATAAAAATAAATGACAAATATAATATATTCATATTCAATATAATATATGTTGGTTGATAAAAAAATTTAACTAATAGCATAACAAAATAAAACTTTATTCTAATACCCCCTTTTTTTTGTGGTATCAAACAATTATTAGATTTGCCTTCTCGCAAAACCTTGATTTTTGGCCTATCCTAAAAGATGGAACACCGCCACTTAGTAATACAGTGAGAAATATCAAATATATAAATTAAGATATTTTTTCAAGAAAAAATTATGATATTTTGGTTGTTTCTTAAAAGAAGTGAGATGTAATACTATAGTCTATAACCCATGGGCTAGTTAATTATTAATCTAGAATTATTTAATGTACTTATTTATTATATCGTTAGAGGAAGCTTCCTTTAATTAATGGAAGGGGATGCATTACAAAGATCCTAAAAAATTGTTAAAAGTCTAGAAACGTACGTATTCAATTTGAGTGATTTTAACTTTTTCTTGTATATAAGAAGTGATTTCAGAGTCAATTGTTAGAACTTAGAATATATGAACTAATATGACAATTGCAAAATTGAAAGCCTCCATTCAAGAAGTAACTCATATATATATATATATATATATATATATATATGGAAATGTCTTTGGCAAGTGTATATATGTATATGTGCTTGAAGATTATCTATAGACGATAAGGATTTATCCTAGTCGGAAATTGTTAAAAATTATGACCTCTACAAGATAATGAATTAAGTGATGGTTGGGCACACTTGCAGAGGCCAATAACATGAGCTACAATGAGAGCTGATAGACTGATGGATAAGTTATTAATATAAAATGACAGGGCATACATATCGCCAAGCAAATTTTGTTGTTGATATATTATTATGACCTAGCTTCTACAATAAGACATACATATAACCAAACCTATCAAAATGTATTATGACTATACGATAATTTAAGCTTAATTAAATTAACAAAAGTTGTTGTTTCCAATTTGATATGATATGGATAAGTAGAAACAATATTTTTCAATTAAAAGGCTAATTAAGTACATGGTAATTATCAGACTGATGCAATAAATGCCCTTTGACTGTCTACAATTTGAAGCAATATATTGAATGTGGACAATTTGTTAGAGTACCCCAGTCTCATGACTTTCATCATCATCATGTAGATCATATGATCCCCACAGACTAAGCTAGCTCATGATGCAAAGTTGAAAATGGTTTTTGAGGGTTTAAAAATTGGTGTGGGATTGTATATAATAAAGGTAATGCATGTGCCTAGCTAAGCATAAATTAACATGGAACGGCTGTGACAGTGAGGTAAGAAGACCACCAAGGTTGGCGGACCCTACAAAGTCAGCAAACTCAAGCTGCTCCTAACAAAATTGTTTTTGTCACATCTTTCGCAGCATAAGAAGTACCAAAATCGCCACCTAATATTCACATTGTTTATGCCCTTGGTCAAGCCGGCCAACTTAAGCTTATTATTATTAATTATTATCTAAACCTATGTGCTTTGCACTTTGCAGTCAGATTAGTGATCTTATTTAGGGATTCCACCCACATAAGTTAAACAAGCTTACCACAACATCATGAAAAGATTAATTCATGTTGTGAAAATTTATAATTTTGTTTAATTTTCTTGGTTAGTTTAGTATTATATATATAGGCCTACTGAACCCATTAGTTTAACCTTTGCAGCTCTACTTTGTTCAACTTATTTTATGGTGAACTTGAAGAAATGGGTTTGGCCAAAACCATAAAAAGGGTTGTTAATTAGGCAGATGCTGGCAGCTGCATTGATATGATAAAGAATGTCTTTAGGTGGTAGTTAAAAGTAAAAATTTAGAAACCTTCGTAAAATGACATATATTTTAATGAGACGCCTGCATATCTTTAGAATTCAACGATGTTTAAGGGTTACATGATTTAGTTAAATTAAAATGAATTAAATCTTGAACTTATCATTTTTCTCTTAAAGTTTAGTTAAACTTCTTTTGAACTAAAAAAAGTCATAAAGTTTTTCGGGTTAAAAGAAATTAAACATTAACTTATCTTAATCTTAACTCATTATCTGACCGGACTAGATCGCACTACTTAATTTACATCCACATTTGAGAGAGGCCATAAAAAATAATTCAATATATTCGTATAATTTTTCCGATCAATATTTAAAATGAATATTGGTGTCCTAATCTCAATGAACAGAGTTCATGTCCCTTCCCCCTCATAATGAGGGGGTCCCTTTGTCTTCTATATTCAACATGAACTTTATTTTGTCTTTGCCTACTTTGATTCTTATACGCATTGATGAGCTTTTGACATTGGGATATATATAAGTATATGGAGCCAGAAAAGAAAGAAAAGAAAAAAAAAAAAGCATATGGTCAAGCAATAATAACTTCAGTGCCTGTTATACAGTGAAAGATCACTTAATCCACACTGCTGTTAATGTTATGTGCTCATTAGTCATTGGTAACCATCCCTTCATGACCTACCTGATGATTAATACTTACCATTATACGGCCATTTTTCAATTTTATGAAGGCTTATTCACTAAAATACCTTTGAAATAAAAATTTTTTTTTTTTACTTTGACCTCTTAAAGTTAAATATTCTCACTTATCTCTCAAATTTTATAGATAACTTTTATAAACAAAGTTTTGTCAACTCGATCTCTTCATTAGTTCAATTTTTATCTTAATTTTGGCCCGAATTTTGAGTTTTGATCCATCAAACCTCTATCAAATGCAACAATCTTATACTTGTTTTGAAGCTATGTAATATTTCATCTTTACAACCATATAATAATCACTCAAAATAGAGCAATCGAACTCCAGATAATAGATAAAATTGATAAAAACTACCTTGTGAGAGTCATTTGTAAAGTTTGAAGAGCAAAGTAAAAAAAAAAAGTTTGCTTCAGGAAGTATTTTATTGATATATAAAATGAACAATTCTTAAAACTCATTAATTCATTTACTCTTTTATTTATTTTTTTACCTATTTGATCAATGTATTTAGGCCCTTTTAAAATTGGAATATCCAATTAGTCCTAACACATACAACCTTCCCATTTCCTACTCTGATACCCAAAATATAGCACAAGATAAGCTTCAATATTTACATGGTAGACATTAGTGGCATAGAGTAAAGACTAAATACTATTCCAAATAACAATGATTGTCATTAGGAAACATTTCTTTTTTTGTTTTTTTGAGCTGACGATGTGCATAATGGACTTTTGGTCCCTCCACTTTTTCTTGCTCTTCTCTTCCCTTCCCAGCCCTTGTCAGTAGAATTTGATTCTCTTTCCTTTATTACTTTGCCTATATATATATATATATATTTATATATTTATATTTTAAAGGGTTAACTAAATGAGAACCACAAGCTAATGTGGGTAGGGAACAAGAACAACATACTAAGAATTGGATTGGAGAATGAAAATTAGAATCTAAAGCCATTGCTCTCATAGTGGAATCGAACTGATTCATGTACCAACAATTATATAGAAAAAGAAAATTTCTTTATTACCTTTTGGGTTAATGGCATAAAATAACATGAAAGTCATTGCCAAGTTTAGGGTATTTTATCGAGTGTTTTATATTATGGAAATAATGGAATCTTATTTTTTTGACATCATAAATAAGATGTTGAGGTTACAAAATGACTTGCACGATAAAACTTCAAAATTAAAATTGTTGTGTTTGTTATTTATGTTTGAAGAGTACGCGCGAAGGGAGGCGTGTGATGTAGTAGTGAATGGTATGTGTGGGGGAGTATTGTGATCTGATCAAATGTTTCTATCATCATCTCCAATCCCATCGCATCACGCCCGCACAAACACAACACAAGAGTCCTCTCTGCAGTCTCAGGGCTCTGAAGTCAATGACCTTTTTATAAAATAAATTAAATATCATCTCACACAGAAATACATGGTTTGATAAGTTTGCCATTGGTGGCACACACATGCTGATGCCCTCAAATTCCTAATTCAACCAATCACCTTCCACCTTTTTAATAAATCCCCAAAACCGTTGGGGGCAATTTTCCCTCCACCCAATCAACACCCCCAAACTTCCCAACTCCACCCCACCAAGAAAGCAAACAAACAATTTCAAGTTGAAGGTAGACCAAGTTAGTACTACTACTACTAGTAGGGAAAGCTCCTCTAACTCAAAGACTTAAGACTCTCTCTCTCTCTCTCCTAACGAGTAAAGAGAAAGATACATAGATACAAAGAGAGAGAGAGAAAGAAAAGGCACAACAAAACAAAACATAGCAAATAAGCAAGCAACAACCCAAAAGCCTTGTTTTTCACTCTACCCAATCCCTACTTCCAAACCTATATCATACAAACTCTTCTGATCTGTTTGGTTTCGGCCGCGGTGGTTGTGGTGGCAGTGGCAGTGGCAGTGTCAGTGGCAGTGGTGGTGATAACAAAAGATACCCACCAATGGAATACAGCTCAAAGGCTCAAGAACCTGCCATAGACTCCTCACCTAGAAGCAACGGCACAAACACAAACAGTGTGTGCAGCAGCAACAACCACAACAACACCAGTTCAGGGGTCCAAATTCCCACCACCCCAAAAGCCGTGACCCCCAGATCTGACTCCAATCCCTACCCAACCACCTTTGTCCAAGCAGACTCCTCCAACTTCAAACATGTAGTCCAAATGCTCACTGGCTCCTCTGAAACTGTCAAGCAAACCAACTCCAAACCAACCACCCCTCAGGCCCATCATCAGGCCCATCACCACCACCATCCTCATCATCATCATCAAGATCCAACAGTCAAGAGCTTCAACATCCCACCCATCAAGACAGCTCAGCCAAAGAAGCAAGGCTTCAAGCTCTATGAGAGGAGGAGCAACAACCTCAAGAACAGCCTCATGATCAACACCCTCATGCCCAATTTTGCTCATCACCATAACCACCACCACCAATCGCCTTCTGGCTTCTCTCCACGTCACCCGGCCGAGATCTTGTCTCCGAGCCTTCTTGACTTCCCTTCCCTGACGCTCAGCCCGGTCACCCCATTGTTGAACGACGACCCGTTCGACAAGTCTTCGTCTTCACCGTCGACGTTGGGCAACTCATCGTCCGAGGAGGACCGGGCCATCGCCGAGAAGGGTTTTTACTTGCACCCATCTCCGAGAACGAGTACTAACACTCCCAGGGACCCCGAGCCAAGGCTCTTGCCTCTGTTTCCGGTCACTTCACCGAGAGTTTCTGGGTCGTCAGCTTCTTGATGAAAATGAAGAGAGAGAGAATCAAAGAGAGAGAGAGAGAGAGGTTTAGTAGCTCTGTGAGTGATCGAGTGATTGAATATAAGGAAGAAGAATATTAATGGGTTTTGGATGATTTTCAATGACAGGTACAGATCTTTGTTTTAATTGTACAATTTCATCATCTCTTCCATAAAAAATGGTGAAAGGCCTTTGTTCAACCTCTTCTTTTCTTCTTCTTCTTTTTTATTTTCCAATTTTATGGTTATTTTCCTTTTTTCTATAGCATGAAAGGAAGTTTGAAAATCAAATTTCCCGATTTATAATATCTCTCTCTTTTTCTTTTTTCTGGTCTTTTGGCTTGTTCATATTCCATTGATGTATTCTCATGGATTTTAAGTGAAGTTTCAATATATATATACATGAAACTGGGATAGGAACAACTTAATTGCATGAATTAGAAAAATGTATTGTTTTTTCCCTCAGTGTGTGTGGTGAGAGATGACTTCTCAAAAGATGAGGTGTGGTTGGACAATCAAGAATATTAGAAACTCTTGTGTTTTAAGATTACTAATATATATGCAATCAATCCTATTTACTCAAAACTGGGTACCTTGAGAGGAGTTGGGATTCAACTTGTTGAAGGGTTCTATAGCTTCTAGGGTCCCCCATTGAGGACCACATTTCACATTCACTGAGGCCAAAGGTGAAACTTCCACCTAATCATATGGTATATGTACATGCCATGTTGTGTGACCTAGCTAGATATAATGCAATACTACATGTGCTCCTCTATATTGTTGTATGATGTTGGATAGTGTGGACTTGTCATTGATCTTAGATATTCAAATTATTCATGCCATTTTTTTTTCTTTTTTGATAAATAAAATTGAAAATAATTAAGTCACTATTCTCCAATAATTATATGTAGACCAAGGTCGAAGGTAGTACTTGATATTATTGATTTTTTTTTTTCCAACTTACAGGGTTTTGGGGAGGAAAGTGTACATGATTTAAACCCAATTTATTGACTCTCCCTCTTTCTCTCTTTGTTTTTATATATGTTGAAAAAATAGAGTAAATATTGTCAGAAACAGTAAATTTTCACCCACACTTGGGGTCCTCTTAATTCTTTGTTATTTATCTAGCACTTGATATATTTGGCAGCTAAAGAAAGAGAAATCATTATTCTCAAAAGGGTTAAAATCAATTGGCAAGTGTGGAAATACCCAACTCCTTATAAGCCATTATGCTAGATTATAATTTCCAATATGGGACATTAATACACGCCACATTTTCACACATAAAACCATATGAACAACTCAACTTTCATGTCAATTTACATGAAAAATACGAAAAGTTTATGAAGACTATGAAGTAAGATATTATGTAACTGGGGAAAAACCTTACGGACTCAAAGGGAACTGATCACACTCAAACATTCTCTTTTCTCTGTTTTGTTAGTTTTATTGTGATGTAGACTTGTTTCTTTGACTTGGAGAATAACAGCTTTCTTAACCAAAGGAGCAGATAGTACAAAATAGTACAAAATTCATATAACCAAAAGCAGATAAAATGTGGAGACTTTAGACTTTCCCTTTTCCCTTTTTAACTTTCACTCTGTCATTGTGTGTATCTGGACTGGACAGCATGCCCAACAAGTGGGTGCTTTGAACTTTAAAACCGCCAATACCTTTTGGCAATTTGATGCAAGCAGATTTTCAACTGGTGCCAGTTTTAGCTCGACAAGGATTGTTACTTTTATTGAACTGTTCAACCAGTCTTGGATTTTATTGGAAATTTGAAATCTTTATATTCATCATGCATGGTATTTATATCCATAACTAGGTCGTTTCATGCTCTCTCTTTTTAACTCTCAACGTGAAAACGATTTTGCTTCTGATACAAGCACAACATAAACACATAAAGTGAGATTCCATCCCATATTCTTGGGACAATGCCATCAGTACCTTCACCGAAATTCCTTCATCACATGATATGCCTAATTCAATACCTGTAATTTTGTATGCCGGATTACCAATCTAGCAAGTTAGTAGAATTTATGCGCATAATTAGAGTGGCCAACTGCTTAGACAGCTACCAATTAGAACCTGACAACATTTGGCAGCATGGATGATTTACATACCACACCATAATTATGCGCATGGGATTTAACAAGCAATACTACAACTGAAAAAAATAATAAAAATCCATGAAACTCAGTGATGCCCATTGATAGAGCACGGAAGTCATCAAACTTTATCCAATTATTTGTTCCATAACTAGAAAACAAGTATCTTTTATTCATATATTTATTCATGGTATATGCTTGTCATTTTACATGATTACATCAAGCACATATTCAGATTTCCAAGAAAGAAAGGATTGTCTTGAACCCATGATTCTCTGGAAGAGGTACATTTCCTGGTCTGATAGATACAATCACTTGCAATCCTGAAACATAAAAAAGGTACCATAAACAACAATGCCAAAGAAAATTGAAATAGTGGGTGATTGTTTTCTTTCTTTCTTCTTTTCCTTATGTTGGAGCAACATTGAACAGGAAGGCATGGAAAATTTTGATCAATATTCTATCTGTCTACCAGAGATTCCCCACGACAAAACAAAGCCTATTATCCATTTCTGGATGCAAGATAAACTATCCGTTGTAACAAAATCAGATAAGGATTTTGTTAAGAATAGTGTTCTAGATGGCATTTAAGGAAGATACTAAATGTTCTCATCTTTTGAAGGTTCCCATATCTTCAGAACACAAAATTATTTATCCTTCTAAAGGATAAAAGGCTTTGTAATGTTGAAATGATGTCATTGCAAGACTTTCTAACATGGTAGTATGATACCATGTCATTTTGCATGCATTCATATTCTCATTTTAAGGAAACAAGGTCCCCAAAGGCACCATCCAGAACTCTTGCTTAGAACAATGGTGGTAGGGGAGGTCCTAGTCCAAATTGTGGTAGGGGAGAGATTTCTAGCGTGGGTTGCCAATGAAACAGGCAAGAGATATCTAGTATGGGTTGCTAATGACACAGATGAGGGGAGGGGGTAAAACCATGGGCATCTTATTACCTGCCGCCTTTGCAGCTACAGCTTCTTGAAAGACATCTGTTACAAATAAAATTTCTGATGGCTTATCAACTCCAAGAGATTCTGTGATCTGAGCATAACTGCTAGTTTCTCTTTTGTTCCTGTGAGAGAGAGAGAGAGAGAGAGAGAGAGAGAGAGAGAGAGAGAGAGAGAGAGAGATTTTAGATAGCTTGAAGTGAATTAGGATAGCTTGAAACAGATAAACAATAATGTAAGTTAATGCAAGTAAAAATAAAATTTTAAAGCAGAAAAGGATTCTGAGTTTTAAATTTACCCCACAGCGGTGTCAAAAAATCCAGACAAATATTTTCTTAGGTCCCCATAGTTTGAGTTACCAAATATAAGTCTCTGTGCCAACCTGCTACCACTAGAGTATATGTACACCTGCCACACAAAATATGTCAACAGTGAAGGTATTTCTTCAAGAAATCAAACATCAACTGCATCAAGGAATTAAATCAAATTTCGCTGGATAAAATATGAACCAAAAAAATTGGAAACAATTGCTTTAGCACCCCATGAGCTCAATTTTGACCATGCTATGCAAATACCATCCTCAGTAATTGAGATTTATATGACAAACAGATTGAAATTAGGATCGTTACCTTTATGTCTAAATCATTCCATTTCACAAGAGCTTCTGGTACATCCTCAAAAACTACTCCCTCTAATTCATTCTTTTCAAATCCAGTTCGCCATATATGACCCTGCAGAGCTAGAAGTCAGCCACAACCCAAAGAAATGCAACAAATTCTTTCTGAGTTTCCAGAATTGCTTACTTGCAATTGTTTCAAGGCAGTGATCTTCCTATCAGCTTTTATCATCGATTCAACATTAGCAACTAAAGCTGCAATAACCTCGTCTTTCCCTGCATCATCAGAGGGTATGGGAACAGCACCAACAACACCTTTTTCCAGGTCATCTTGAACCTACAATAAGGATGTAGAACTTTTAGATATTATTTCAAGGTGTAAAGCTTGGTTCTCAAAATTTGCTATGTGCATAAAAATTTAACTCTTTAAATAACTGAAATGCTAGCATAAGCCCAGAGTTTTCCAACTCAGTTCTGTATGATTCCAGTTTTAACTTCTAGCAGGATTAGGAAGATTAACTCTGGTTTGCTCACTTCAAAATTAATTAAATTCACATAAAAAACGAAACATTCTTTCATCAACTGAAGTTCCACAGATAGTTTCTTATTTACAATTGATGAGTTGCTCCTGTATATTCACGCATTATGTGGTGCACTGCTTAACAGCTGTAAACCAATGTGGTTATAGAGGTGTACTGTCAACAAATCAGAACAAATATCTTACCTGGGAGCGCAACAACTTTATGTCATCTTGAGTTTCTTCAGTGTCATATGTTGCAGACAAATGCCTCCCAACATTGTTGCGGGCATATGGAAAGAGAACATCAGTCACAAAAGATATTGGAGTAGTAGTTCCCTCAATGTCGAGAACAATGCAGCGCTACAGAAAAAAAAAATTACATAAGGAAAAGGAAGAATGAATGCAATTTTCTATACTATAAACCATAAAATTGCTAACAACTGTCAAATGTCACAAACAAAAGGCAATATCCGCATTCCGCACTAAAACACACAAACATTATTATATAAAAATTAGAAAAAGAAACGAAAATTAAGGATGACTCCAGAGCCCTGATGTTTCCAATTAACTGAAAGGAAAAAAATTTAGATAAAAGTCTAGAATCCTGAGAAACAAACAATTTAAACTCACTGGCGATGCCTCAGATTTATTATCTGAATCCGCAGTCCCAGCCTTCACGGATATGTTTCTCTGCATGCTACTTCCTAAAACTCCTTTGACATTATGCATAGGGCCATGGATTGGAGTAGACCAGTCCAAACCCAACTGATTAAGTTTGATAGCAGCATCAAAGAGATAGTGATAGCATTCAGCCTGAAAAAAAGAAAAAAAAAATTCAGAATTGAGTAGAAAACTTGTAAAATGAACTTTGAAACCACTAAGGGCTACATAGTTCTTTTTCCTTTTTGTCTGACAAAGCTCTATAATTCCAGATCAATATTTTTAGACATCAATATATATAGCTTAGGACTCTACATAGTCACAAGACTCACAGTCAAAAAACTCACAGTTTTCTTTTTCCTTTTTCCTATTTTCCATTTTTTTGTTTCTTTGGCAAAACCTATCCATGCATGTAGGGGGAAACATGCAATTTTGTGGCTTTAGTTTCTATTACCAAGTTTATGCTCTTGAGATGCAATTGAGATTCACAAGGTTGCTAACTAACAATCCGTTTATAATCATCACATTCTACTGTATGTACAATTATCCCCGAAGATACGCACCTGAGTCTTAGCACTGATCCATGAGTCTCCCCATATATAGACGCCATGGTTACGAACCAGTACAGCTGTTGTTTTCGGGTAGGCTTCAATCTATAAAACATGAAGAAAAGCAAGACTAGTCTGAGGCACACTAGTATAAATGACAAAACATAATGTAAAACCCGGAGATTTTAACCTACTTCTAGAGAAGGCATTCAGAGAAGAACTATCCTGGGTTTTCCATGGGTGGAAATATGTCCTACTAGTGATGAACATAAGAAATTATAAGTTCAATACAGATTCTTGTCTAATAATAATCAAGCAATTACTTGAAAAACAAAAAAGAAAAAAACCATCAGCATAACTAATAAAATGACATGACACAGGAAATTAAGTACACATCTGTGCCATGATAAATATTGTTACTGGGATCTAGTCCATCCGACTATTGATTTTTTTTCTCTTACAGCATCATATGAAATCTAAGATCAACATTAAATTTTGATAGAATCGCTACACGCAAATTAAGTTCAGAACGTGAACATACAGCTTTGGCAAGAGACTCTGTGAGCTCATATTCATAGGCAGTGTTTTCTATAATTGGGACCACAAGTTCATCATAATAACCATGCCCTTGGATTCCTTTGATCATTTCCATATGAGTGATCTGCAAATTTGTAAACCAAAAAAAGAACGCAAAATATTAAAACAGACTATGAGTAACAGTAGGCAGGACTAACTACATAAATAGAAAAACCCCAACCCCACCCCAAATTAAATATATGTATTGACTTTTGAGAGCACGGGAACAGTCTATAGCACGGTAGCTGAGTTATCACTCGGCACTCTAACATCATGATGCTTTTTCAGATTTTCACTGCTATTGTTTTGCATATGTTCTTCTAAACAATACCCCAATTCATCACCACTCCTTTTGTTAGTCACTTGAGATTGTCTTCTGCTTGATGTTCTATTTTATGATATGAATAGAAATTTCTGTGCATTTCCAGTTTCTTCATCCCTCACAGACTCCCATTCTTAAGCTAGATATTATGCTCTGAACAATTACCCAATTTTCTACTGCCATAATCTTCCCTTTTTTCTATACACAACAATATCAAACTATTGCACAAACAAAAGCATACTGGTTGTGGATTTCCTATCATATTACTACAAAGTTTCATGCTACATATCTCTACTAGAGGATAGAAAGTTCATTAATTATCCAAAAGACCTTGAAAGAGGGAGTCAATACATTGAAGACATATCCAACTATTTACACAGAGAGAGAGACAAACATAAAAAAGAGAAAACAAATATATCAACAGTAAAAAAAGTTTCTGTGTGTATGTGTGTGCATGTTAGAATTTATTAGCATTTTTTACCCTCACTAATGGAGCCAGTAATAAAACTTACTCGGAATTCTTTTGATAATGGATTGATCATTGTTACAAGACAAGATTCTATCCCATGACTATGAATAACAGCTCCAGCATTACGCATCTCATATGCCTGAATAACAAGAGAAATAAATATGAACTGAGCTTTTCAAAAGAGAGATCAGCCTTTTCCAAAAATTAAACCAATGATGAGAATGCCATGAACCTTAACATCCACAAACAGATCATGCCCTAACATGGAACTAGAAACACATTACCACGAAATCAGTGGATCAAATTACAAGGTTAAAACAATGTCTTAGTCAAACCTCCACATGTAAGCTATTATGCCTTTAAGAATCAATCTGGCCTCAAATATATAGCATATAGTAGTAGTTCAACATTAGATTGAAATCATATCCAAAACTAACAAACATAATGAAAAACTTATTACTTAGAATAAAGAACATCAGCATCCAACATGGAACATTGGAACCACATTAACCCAATGGCTGCATAATGTAAGCAAAAACAAATGGCTAATAGTAATGACAGCTCACAACTAAGCTACCCTGTTCTCAAATGTAAGTTTTGAAAGATTTACATTTACATTGTTTCAACCTTCAAACTATGACTTCTTTTTCTTTCTTTTCTATTGGATACGAAGCTGTCAAATTTCAACCAATGACTAAGTTTCAAACTTGTACCACAATTGACATGATTCAGATGTGTTTTTATGACCCTTACATCCAAAATCATGTATGTTTCAAATTGTGCTGCATTGTACCTTGTAATTGAGATTCCTTGACCTTTTTCCCCGCAAAATCAATCGCCTCTTGGCATTATTCTGATAGGTATCCAATAGTCATAAGCAATCAAAATCTTCAAGAGTGAATATTTTGGTTGCTAATGGAATTTAGGAAAAGATAATATATATAAATATAATATACAGTTTTGTTTTTATGATTTTCAATATTTGGGGCAGTTAGGAACTACAAACTCCACCTAGCTTAGCCTACAACAGCCATTTCCTTTGGCAAAGCTATAATTTTAATTTTTAAGTTTTATTATATTATCTTCTTCTTCTTCTTCTTCTTCTTAGAGAATAAAAACAGGGAAACTGAAGATGTAAAGAAAATACCATAACCACAAAAGAGTTATGAGTTAAGAGTATCACTCCCATTGTGTCAACAGTGCTATTACTGATAATTGCCACAAAAAATATAGTAAAAATAATCTCAGAAGCTTTTATTGTTGTCCGAATCACATAATCAGACACGGACCCAACAGGATTTTTACAAAACTGGACCAGATAAGTCATGTAAGAGTGTTACAAAATTCTTTCTGATTTATCAAAATCAAAGAATGACACAGCTAATTTTATACTATTTAGAAGAAGCACAACGAACTGATACCTTCATAAAAAGTGGACCACAATCAGAACACTTCGGAGGCTTGTGCGGGTATGGCTTCGGTGATGGAGAAGACACGACAGACCCATTTGGAGATAATACATACATATCCTCGGGTAACATTCTCTCTTTCTGAACGCCTACCCACATTAAAAACACGCAGGAACAACATAGGATACGCATTAAAACTATACCCAAAGTTCAAACAGACTATGGAAGAATAGAGAAACTCAATTTTTAGCATGGAAAAAACACCATAAAACAAAAAACACTTTGCACTTGAGCTTGAAAGATGTAAATCCAAAAAACAAACAAGTGAATTAACACGTACATAGCAAAGCATGGTAAAAAATATATTCTCAAAAATCAAACACCCACTTGTGCTTGCCTACAAACTTTCCAAAACATAAGCAAGATTCAAGATTGAGCTCATATGACGAAACCCAGATATTAAAAAAACACATAATTTAATTATAATAATACGAACTCAGATACCAGACAACACATAAGAGCCATAAAGACTCAACATTTAGCATAAATTACAAATGCCCAGAAAGCAAACAACCAAAATCACACAAGAAAACACAAACTTCAGCTTAAAGAACGCATACACAGAAATCAAAAACACATAAGAAACAGCACACACAACAAATTGAGCAAAACCATGAATACCCAGAAGAGGAGATACAAGAGAAATACCAGAGGGAGACATGATTACGAGTTGCTGAGGCTTAGGAATAGAGTCATCGTGGACTTTGATTGTGATGCTACCACCAGTCCCTGAGACCCATCCAAGATTGTAGAACTGGCGGCACAGGTCTGATATCAGAACCTTGGTGTCGCTCACTGCTTTGCTTTCTAAGTACGCCTGGGATGTCGTACCGAGTTTCACTCCGTTCACTACTGCTGCTGCTGCCATGGCGGGTCTAGAGAGAGTAAGTGTGATAATTGTGAATGAGCTTAAAAACTAGGCCACCTTCAGAGCATCGGTATCAAAAAAAGGCCTTAGAGAGAACTATGATTGTATTACCAACTGGTGACTGAAATGTGGACTGTGATTGGCCAACGAAGAAATTGTGTTACCAAAGTTTGTTAGGTGCGAGTGTTACTAAATCCACGCGTTATAAATTTATAATATGAATTGGGTTTATAACGAGTTTATATTTTGGACTTTTTAAGATATAATGTTACATCCATATGAATTTTTTCCCTCATATGAATTTTGCAAAGGAAACCAATATTTCCATCTACCTCTGTCGATCAATCGACTATACAATAGTTTTTCTTTTTTTATCCATATTCCATAGGATATATTTGATTACTATTTTTATTCTTTTTGAAGCAATAGGATTTGATTACATGAGAGTAGAATAACTGTTAGTTTTTAAACTTGAACGAAACATAAAACGTACTTAAGAGATAAACCCAAAATTTTAAGGGATACGAATGAGTGTTGATCGATAGGTCAAAAATAACTTATTTGTACAGTTTTACTTGAAGGATCGATATATTGTTATTTCTTTGTTAAATTGATAGACTTGTAGTTATGGAGTTATACAAATAGAATCAGATTCGATATCATTATCACTCAATAACATATTTATTACTATCTCAATAATATGATTGTTACTAACTCGCAATTATATAGTACGAATGTCACTCATTCATATAGTGATCACGTCCTAAAAAACTTCACGGGTTAATTATCGTTGTCTCTTGATCATTTTTTATCATTGTCAAAGAAAAACTTTGAAGTTGATCATAATTAATTACAATAATGGCAGAAGCATGCGAACTGAAAACATGTTCCATTCCTTGCATTGCCTATCTCATCTTAATGCCCAAACAATGCATGGTCCTGACCACGTTCGACTTCTCTGCCAACATTTTACACTCTGTTCTTCCACAACAACTTCTACCACGTACACAACAAAAAACATGATAATAATTATAATAATAATTTGTTAATTGGAATACCATGCTTAATTAATTAGTGGCAAATGCCATCTGCATGCGCTTAATTAAATATCAAAATAGATTGTGATCTATATAATTAGCTACTACCTAGTTGTGAATTATGTAATTTTTTATTTTGTTTTTGGAGACGGATTTTATAAACAGAAATATTCGACTTTTGTCAAATAGACGAACAACATATATATATAACAATGTTATAATATCAAATTATGAATTTAATTCATAAATTAGTTTTCCCTTTAACTAAATATATTATTCAAATTTATAATTTGACAAGAAAATATTATTCTTGTACCTAATTAACTCACCTGCGTTAATATTTGCAATGGGATTAGCATTAGCATTAGGTAAATGGACATTCTTGCAGTAGTAGCCTTACTTTTTTTCTTTTATGAAAGATAGAAATGACAACCATATATATAAGGAGCTTTAGAGTAATTAAGCTACAAACGAATTGAAACCAGCTGGAGTATATGTATATACGTACATCGGCTTTTTAATCACAACAAGGTTATTGCTCTAATTAATAAGCTCATTGTCTAGATCCTAATATTATAATTATATCTTATACTTCTCTCCCTTCTAAACTAGCTTTCATTTTTTCTTCAAATTTATAAATCTCTCATATTCATTATATTTAGGAAGGAATTAATGTTCTAGAAGTTTGATAGTTGGCAACAATAATTATTTTACACATATGATATGTTCTCATGCACATTGTCCATCTCTTAGCTAGAAAGTATGTGCATTAATTGATAATGCTTCGATCTGCATAGGTGTAAAATGTACGTAAACCCAAATAGGTTAAACATCTCTCCTACTAAGCAGAACCCTATAATATTCTCAAACGACATTTTCACTCTTATATAGATTTATTACTTTTGCCTTAACCTTTCGCGCATGCTAATTTCTTTTTTGTTTTGTATGCGTTTTGAATTCATCAGTTCAGTTAATTCTATACTAAACAATTTGTTTTTACACATTGTTCATTTTTGAATGTTGCATCATGATATACGTGTCTTATCATGTGTCATGCAAGTTGGGAGAATAAGCACAATTTGCATTTACTCTTATTTTTAAAAGAGAATAGTCATACCTACAAGCCGATGGCTTATATACAAATATGAGAATTTTTTCATATTATATTACAGAGAACTGAACTCTTAATTTATTTATCAAAATTTTTAATTATTACAAATTCTTCGTTCATAAATACTTAAATTTGAGATTACATACTCTAATAATCTAACTTAAATTACAAGTTTCTCTATTTAGGACCTTTTCTTAAAAGGAAATATTTATCCACGTCATACATAACGTCTAGTAACAAAAACTATAGATCATAATAAAGGATATACTCCCAACAAAGATCGAGATGATAATAAAATTGTGAGACCCAGCTCCAAAAGCAAGTTAAAGCTACGTGCCAAGACTAAGAAATATTTGCATAAGCTGTGCATATCAAGATGCTAGTATTCGTAGAAAACCAAATACTATTCGTCGACCCAGGTATGTTTCATTTATTTATTTTTATATTGGAACATTCATTGAAGAAACTCTTTTACGTAATGGATAAAAACACAAAAAGAAAAGAAAAGATTACAAAATATTGACCTT
>QANT01006060.1:0-25876 GCA_003254885.1 Purshia tridentata | reverse complement strand
GATCGATACAAAACAACTCGTGTGGGCCCCATAAGAGAGATCCCACAAACTTCTAATTTGTGGGAATCCCACACCATAGCCTCCCTGTATATATATATATATATACAAATGTCACAAAGATTGGGAAGGGAGAAAGAGTAATTAATTGTCATAGACAACATTATGAAATAGGTGAGGTTCACTGATTGGCATTAATCTTGTATATCTTATATGTATAGGTGATTTTCTTAGTTTAATTAGGACATTGGCACTTACTGGTAATCTCTAAGTTTCCTTTTCTGGGAAATCTTACACCATAGCCTCCTATATATATATATATATATATCCATATGTCACAAAGATTGGGAAGGGAGAAAGAGTAATTAATTTTCACAGACAACATTATGAAATAGGTGAGGTTCACTGATATTGGCATTAATCTTGTATATCTTATATGTATAGGTGATTTTCTTAGTTTAATTAGGACATTGGCACTTGCTGGTAATCTCTAAGTTTCCTTTTCTGGGAAATCTAGCTTGTAACTTTATTAGTGGTCAAACAAATTATAATAACGTTAATACCAGTGGCCGAATTAGGTGAGGATGAGTGAAGGCAATCGTACTTAATTCCCCACTCAACAAACTGTTTACCCAACAGTTTATTCTTATTTTGCTTTTTGTTTTTCAAGAATAAGGCAAGTCGACGCTTGTTGAAATATGCCTCAATTTCATTGAGGCAAGGGTAATTGAAGGACGCTGGGTGATCATTTTAATATATAAAGGTGCTTAATTCACTTTCAATTATCTATGTAAATTACTTCAAATACATGTTAGAGGGGCTTCTAGCTAACATGCCAAATTTTAGGATATTTTTAGCGATGATCAGCACTTTTAAGTATCTTTAAATATATGAAACTTTTTACACATAGATTGAACAAACAAAAAAACGTAACTTAGATAGCATCATCAAGCTATCTAAGTCATACATGGTCACCACAAGCTTGGAGAGGTCCGAGAGGAACTTACAAGTCTCCACAACATTCACCAAAACCTAATTCATACAGTCAACCAATTTCACAAATCACAGAGCACTGACAAAATCACAGCAAAAGAACAATTCGGAAATCAAAAATTGAAAATTAGAGAGAAGAGAAAATATAATGAGACTGAGGTTAAACATTGAAGAAAAAGGGTTATTTAACATACAGGGTTAACCACTACGTACATTAGAGAAGGCAAAAGGAGGGTTTTTCCCATTCTCTTGCGTGCGTCTCTATCTGTTCCCAAAGTCCAAAGAGGCAAAAGACGCTGCAAGCGTCAGTTTAATTTCCAATCCATTTTTTTTTTTTTTCAATATAAAGAAACCTCAAATTTTGAGGGCTTCCTCAAATTGTGCCCTGAGGCCCAAGGCCAGCCTTGTAAAAGGTGGTTCACTTTCAATTATCCATGTAATTAAATTACTTCAAAATACATGTTAGGGGCTTCTAACAATGCCAGATGTTTAGCCAATGATCAGCACTTTAATATATCTTCAAAGATATGAAACTTTTTTACGCATATGTAGAACAAACAAAAAACCGTAGTGGGAATGGCAGCTAAGTATAAACAATCACCACCTTGGCACGTCCAAGTTACTTGATATGTTAATTTTAAAAAGTATGGATTCCACCAAGTCTTTTCTCTACCGACTAAATTTGGATATGTGGACCTATAAAAGATTTTTAGTTAAAAAAAACTCCCAACCATTGAATTCACCTTTTTTAGTGTGTTTATAAGGTCCTTCAATTAGGATGGAACATTCACTTTAGCATCAAAAACTTTGAACTTCTTTGGTGCCCAACTTCTATATACGGTTCTCAGGTCCTACCAGAAACTCTCCACTCAGAAATGGCCTCTTCAGCTGAAAAGGCCAATTGGGTTATCCACGCCCCACGGCCACCAGGACCGTGGCGTGAGTTTCTGGAGTTTTCAGGCGAAGAAACTCCGAAAGACACTATCGTTCCAGGTTCCCCCAAACACTTCAAACAATCAACCGCTGATGTCTCATTCGCGGTTGAGACCTGTCCGGCAACAGAAATGGTTGATCATGACCTTGAGAAAAACAGCAGCCCTGTCAATGAAATCTCTCAATGGGTGCTGAATGGTCCTGAACCCCCAGGTCTATGGCATGAGGTCATGGACTCTGTGAGGGAAACAATTTCCTGCTGTGGAAACAAGTACTCATCTCTCAAGAATCAGCCTGCACTCAAAAGCGTAGTCTCAGTCCAGCAAGAGATATTTCCTATCCTTGTGTGGGGCCGAAACTACAACTTGTCAAAGTTCAGGCATGATTTACTAGCAGGTCTAACTATAGCAAGCCTCTGCATTCCCCAGGTAATTAACAAAGTTCTCAAAATGCATGGTATATTAATTAACCATATCAATTGATAGTATTATAATGCAAGGTACGTGATGGCCAGACAGTTTGGTTATGTTCTTAATATATACTATGAATCTAGACCACACATTCAATGAAGAGTCAACTTAATTAATGATTGAGATTCACAGTCTATAAGAGCATATTTCCGGTAAAATACAATTTACAATGTTGGCTTAATGTGATTTGTAATGCAGAGTATTGGATATGCAACTTTAGCAAAGCTTGACCCTCAGTATGGCCTTTGTAAGTTGATCATGTAACTTAATTTGGTCATCGATCAGCTGTATATGAAATATGTTAGTGTTTAATTAATCAATTTAATGGTGCTCTTAATTAGATACAAGTGTTGTGCCACCTCTTATTTATGCTGTAATGGGGACTTCAAGAGAGATAGCAATTGGACCTGTAGCTGTGGTTTCACTGCTTTTGCCCTCCATGATTCAGAAGCTACAAGACCCTGGGGCTGATCCAATTGCTTACACCAAGCTCGTCCTCACTGCAACTTTCTTCACTGGTATCTTTCAAGCTGCCTTTGGACTCTTCAGGTACTGCTTGGCTACACTTTATCCGAACTGTTCGAACTGAATTCAACTGGACTAAGTTGTACTATTTTAATCATAAACTTGGCTTTCTTATTTTTGTTTTTTATCAGATTGGGGTTTCTTGTGGATTTTCTTTCCCATGCTGCCGTCGTAGGGTTCGTGGCAGGAGCAGCCATCATTATTGGTCTTCAACAGCTGAAAGGACTACTTGGGATTACTCACTTTCCAACCAGTACTGATGTTATCTCTGTCATGGAAGCTGTTTGGACAACTTTTCATCATCCTGTATGTATATATAGTTACTTTACTTATTTCTCCTTAAGATTAAAAACAAAACAAAACAAAAATTTATTAATTCCTTCATTATTGAAGGAAAATATATATTATATATATTCATTCATTTCCTTGTGTTTCTTTACAGTGGAGTCCTCATAATTTTATTCTTGGGTGCTCATTCCTGTGTTTCATCCTTATCGCTAGATTTATGGTGAGTAGCACTGTGAAGTACCCCACAGGGTATATATAAAGTAGAGTTTATTATATTTTGTGGTATCTTTACAAGTAAACTCATTCCATTAAAGATGTGGGACCAAAACTGTAATACAAATAATTTTATTATTAATTAATTCATAGTTAATTACTTATTCATAATTTTAAATATTTAAGAATTTTCTAATATCAATGCTAGATCGAGCTAATCAATTAGTAAAATAATATGGTGCTAACTTCCTTTTGGACTCATTATATAATGTAATTTCATAATTTGAACTTTTTTATTTTTTAATTCCCAATTAAGATTATACTTATAAAAAATCAATTAAATTGGAAATCATTTAATCAATTATTAATAAGCTAATTGTAATAAAATAAATGACAAACAAAATTTTTTTATAAAATATTGAAATCATTGTGATGATGATCAAATGGCTAAACGGTTTCGGATTTGAATGATTTTTTGCAACGATGATCGATCTTATGAGAACTTAAAAATAAACGGTTTAAATTAAAAAATCATGTTGTGTAATGGGTCCAAAAATGTGGTTTTTAGCACCATATTATCTTACTAACTAGCTAGTTAGGTCTAAAACGCTTTCTTTTGTAATATATGTGTATGTAATAAACTTGCCGTCCCACGCTTACAGGGTGGAAGGAACAAGAAGCTTTTCTGGTTGCCAGCGATTGCTCCTCTTCTATCTGTCATACTGTCGACTCTTATTGTTTATCTAACAAGAGGAGATAAACATGGAATCAACATTGTAAAACATATCAAAGATGGCTTGAATCCCAGCTCTGTTCATCAGCTACAACTCAACAGCCCCTATGTTGGGGATGTGGTCAAAGTTGGACTCATTGTCGCTCTTGTTGCACTCACGGTTGGTTATCATTCAAGCACTTTTTTCAGTACAATGGGGGTCAAAACCCAAAGATCATTCTAGCACTTTTTTTAATTAACTGTACACTTGAGGCGGCCGTACCTGAGTTATATAATTATATTATGTGATCTTATTATCTTTACGTTTTCTAAAACGTATCAAATGAATAGTACTATCTCTTCTTTTTATAGAAATAACTTCATTGAAATGGGTGATCTTTTCAAATTTCAGGAAGCAATTGCAGTTGGAAGATCCTTTTCATCCATAAAAGGGTACCACATAGATGGGAACAAAGAAATGATGGCAATGGGCTTCATGAACATAGTTGGATCTTTGACTTCTTGCTATGTTGCAACCGGTAATTAGTTTCTTCTGTATTCTCTATTTATTTAATTTTGATGAGTTTCATTAGCACTGCTTGAACTTTTTTAATGAAACCAACATAGCTTTCTCTTTTACTTCATTTATTCTTTTATCATCTCTGAATCTGAAGTATATATATGATAGTGCTTTTTGATTACAATATCTCCAGCACATGTTATATATGTTGGCGTGTTAATTTAAATCACTTACATATTCATACAAGATTTCACTTGATTAGTAATAAAAATTAGATGTCCGACTGTCTGACAATAAAAAATTTTCCTAACAACATAAATGCCCTATTGTGACAATATGAACAGGTTCGTTCTCGCGTACTGCCGTAAACTTCAGTGCCGGTTGTGAAACTCCGGTGTCAAATGTTGTTATGGCCATTACAGTGATCATATCACTTCAGTTTTTGACAAAGCTCTTGTACTTCACTCCAACTGCAATCCTTGCTTCCATAATTCTCTCAGCTCTGCCGGGACTTATTAACCTCAATGAAGTCTACAAAATTTGGAAGGTTGATAAGCTAGACTTCCTCGCTTGTATAGGAGCCTTCTTTGGCGTGCTGTTTGCATCTGTCGAGATTGGTCTCCTTGTCGCGGTAACACAATACACATATCTGGCTCCTACTTTCTGTGCAAGACATGTAGATGCCTTAATAGTAAATGCATGCATAAAGGGTCATCACTACTTGAATTTTTTTTCCACTTTAATTTCTAGGACGCACCTTCTCATGTAGGACCCCATTTCCAATAGGTCATGTCTTTAAATGCCCAATTCTTATGTATGATTCTTAGCATAATTAAAATAATATAGGCTTTCAATTCGTATTGGCTTTTGGGATGAATATTATTCGATATCAACTTTAGGCATTTCTTTTTTAGGGGGAATTTCTTATATATCTACTGACCGATTAATCAAGGAGAGGATATATGTTTATGCAGGTAACCATATCATTCACAAAGATTATTCTGATCTCAATTCGACCAGGCACAGAAACTCTTGGCAAACTTCCTGGAACGGATACGTTCTGCGACACGGAACAATTTCCCATGGCCGTTAAAATCCCTGGCGTCCTCATAATCCGAGTCAAGTCTGCCTTGTTTTGTTTTGCAAATGCCAATTTCTTTAGAGAAAGGTAGTCAATGACCTCATACACATTAGATCATAAGAATATTAACTTCACATTGAAACAACAATGAGAATAACGTTGTAATTCGTTTTTAATTGTATTGTATATGCAAGGATTGTGAGGTGGATAACTGCAAAGAAAGCGGAGGACGCCAAAGGAAATACCACCAAAGATGCCATTCAATTCGTAATTCTCGACATGTCTAGTAAGTCAGTGAAATCTGTATCATTACAATTGATGATGTGTATCCTCGACAGGATTAACAACAATATTGTCTTACATTGGTTTGCAGATTTGATAAACATTGATACATCGGGAATAGCTACTCTAGAGGAGCTCCAAAAGGATTTGAACTCAAAAGGAATTGAGGTAATTAATACCAAGGCAGCCATTTTTCACCCTTTTTGGCTAATTACCTATTTGCATTTACATTCTCCTTAATCTCTCTCTCTCTCTCAGTTAGCCATTGCCAACCCTAGGTGGCAAGTGATTCACAAACTAAAGCTATCCAACTTTGTGGGAAAAATTGGAGGAAGGGTTTTTGTGACCATTGGAGAAGCTGTGGACGCAAGTTTCAGTGGAAAAATTGCTACCGCTTGTTAATATATCCATGCATGCTCTTCAAAAATGTAACATATCATTCTCATCTGGGTTGGTTCTTGTAATTTCGTGCTTGTATGTGTGGTACTCTAGTCCTATCCTACTTATGAACATAATAAATAAATGGGACAAAAGTAATGAGATGATGCATGCTTTCAATCTTCTCACCCTTAGGTTGTACGCAAATAGCAGGTGAGAATATTTGAGAGAATAAAATTAATGGTTTATGCTTTGTGATATAAAGAGATCTATGTAATGCAATTCAGACTTGTCGTTCCAGTTTCAAATTTGTACTGCTTTGATGATCAGTTTTTTTAATTGGATTTTTGTTGGAAATAGGCTCAAGTCATCAAATTTGGATCTCAAAAAATCAGTCACACAAGAACATGCACGAGAATGTATAGTAGTTTAGTCTATTCGATTTGAATCCGGGCTCCACTTTCTTGTGTTTGGGTTTCAATACATGAATTAAAAGTGGTACACAATTTTCTGAAAGAGTGAGAGCTCTAGAGAGAAAATGAGAGATCCCCTCTAAAGAGATGGCAAGCCCCTCTTATAATTTGTGAAATTGTAAGAGCCTCCACTCTTTTACAATCCCCCAACATGGAATATAGCCCAACTAATTAAGGACCAATATGGCCCAAATATTCAACATGGCACAAAGATCTAACATGATATACCAACAAAATTTGTTAGCAAATTGATCGAAAATATTGGTGCTGAGTACTGATAGAGGAACAAAAGGGTAAATTAAGAAGTTTGGTACTTACTACCTCGGTATATAATAGTTACTACTTTCTCTCCCTTTCAAAACTTCTCTCTTACACACGCGTGAATGTTTAGGAGAGATTTTCGATCGATAACCGATACACCGTTACGTAGTGTAACCAATATATGTGTGGGTGAATGTTATAAATATTATACCCTACAAAGAAAAACATGCCGTCCAACTATTACCTTACACATTGGATTAGTTACATCACATGATGATATATCGGTTACATAGAAAATTTTCTCAACGTTTAGTGCTCAAGGGCCTTAAAAACATCCGCTTTAATTAATTTTATGTTGGCCTTAATTTCTAAAGGAGTGTTACACGTACACATGGGAAGGCACCCTCCAGCAAAGAGAATAATACTTCATGGTTTTTATGGGTATTTTTTTTTTAATATGCACATGTGGGGTTGTGCTCCTTACTTTGCTATTTTCCTTAAGAATGGGGCCAATCTGCTTGATGAAATGCCTCAATCAAACTGAGGCAAGAGCAAAGCAACTAAGGGGCGCACACATGCCAAATTTTAACAATGTTTAGCGATGGTCAGTACTTTAAGTATCTTTAAATAAACGAAACTTTTTCATATAGAAGAAGCAAAAACCGTAGTGGAAGGCAGCTAAGTATAAACAATTACCACCTTGGCAAGATACTTGATGGGTTGATTTTATATATATTGTAAAGGATTAAATTCCCAACCATTGAATTCACCTTTTTTGATGGGTTTATAAGGTCCTTCAGTTAGGATGGAACATTCACTTTAGTATCAAATACTTTGTATTGCTCTAGTGCCCATTTTCTATATACGAGGTTCTCCCCTGAGATTACACTTCACTCAACAATGGCCTTTTCAGCCTCTAACCATTCTGAAAACACCAATTGGGCCCGGCCGCCAGCGATGTGGCCTGAGGATTTGGAGTTTTCAGGCGAAGAAAGTCCTAAAGACATTATCTTTTCAGGTTTGCCCAAACACTTCACACAATCAACTGCGGATGCATCATCTGCAGTTGAGACCTGCACGACAGAGGATCAAATGCTTGATCATGACCTTGAGAAAAACAGAAGCACTGTCAATCAAAGGTCTCAATGGGTGCTGAATGGTCCTGAACCCCCAGGTCTGTGGCATCAGCTTGTGGACTCTGTGAGGGAAAACATGTCCTGCTGTGGAAACAAGTACTCATCTCTCAAGAATCAGACCACACTCGAAAGCTTAGTCTCAGTCCAGCAAGAGATATTTCCTATCCTTGTGTGGGGTCGAAAATACAGCATATCGAAATTCAAGCATGATCTTGTGGCAGGTCTAACTATAGCAAGCCTTTGCATTCCCCAGGTAATTAAAAAAGTTATTGAGTATAAACACGCCTGTAATTACAGCTATCATATAATGCAGGTAACCGTTGCAATCCGGAGCACATATTCAGTCGAAGAGTTAACTTAATCAATATGATCGATCCAGATTCATAGTCTGACAATAGAAAATATTCATTATATTACAACTTACAATATATTTTACCATGTTTCCTTAATGCAGAGTATTGGATATGCAACTTTAGCAAAGCTTGATCCTCAGTATGGCCTTTGTAAGTCGATCGATCATGTAACTTAATTTGGTCATATATGTTAGTGTTTAATCAATTTAATGGTGCTCTTAATTAGATACAAGTGTTGTACCACCTCTTATTTATGCTGTAATGGGGACTTCAAGAGAGCTAGCAATGGGACCTGTAGCTGTGGTTTCACTTCTTTTGCCCTCCATGATTCAGAAATTACAAGATCCTGGGGCTGATCCAATTGCTTACACCAAGCTTGTCTTGACTGCAACTTTCTTCACCGGTATCTTTCAAGCTGCCTTTGGACTCTTCAGGTTAAATTTCATTAAACTGGGCTTATTGTATGGTGCGGAGTTATCCGGATATTGAATATATAATATACTTCTTAACCTTCTTTTATTTTTTTCATCAGATTGGGATTTCTTGTGCAATTTATTTCCCATGCTGCTATAGTAGGGTTCATGGCAGGAGCAGCCATTATTATTGGTCTTCAGCAACTGAAAGGACTACTTGGGATCACTCACTTTCCAACCAATACTGATATTATCTCTGTCATGGAAGCTGTTTGGGCATCTTTTCATCATCCTGTACTATACTCGCTTTTACTTAATTCTCTTGTAATTAAGATTTCGGCACATGAGCAATATGACATATATAATTATATTTAATTTTATTCCAAACTAACAAAAAATTAAACTGGTCAATATTCAATTATCAAAAAGTAGTTCTATGTCACATAATGCTTGTATGACATAAATTTTTTTATAATAGAAATGATTCCTTTATTATTAAAATATTATATAATTTATTTATGTTTCTTTACAGTGGAGTCCTCATAATTTTATTCTTGGATGCTCATTCCTATGTTCCATCCTTGTCGCTAGAGTTCTGGTGAGTAATTACACTGTAATGTACCCCACAGGGTATAAAGCACATTACACTGTTCCTTGTTCTAACTGGGTCATTATTATATATTCATAATTTTAATTACTTCTGAATTTCATAATGGTAATCCTCATACAGGGTAGAAGGAACAAGAAACTTTTTTGGTTGCCAGCCATTGCTCCTCTCCTATCTGTCATACTATCGACTCTTATTGTTTATCTAACAAGAGCAGATAAACATGGAATCAATATTGTAAAACATGTCAAACATGGCTTGAATCCAAGCTCTGTTCATCTGCTACAGCTCAACAGCCCCTTTGTTGGGGATTTGGCTAAAGTTGGACTCATCGTTGCTTTTGTTGCACTCACGGTTGGTTATCATATATATTCAAGCACCCCCTGTACTTTGATGTGTACTAATTATATGGATTATATACTATGATTAACTGTTCATTAGCATATCAACTGCGGCATAATGCGGTGAGCTAATCTATATATAGTCAATAAATTGCTACTTTTACTTTTCTTAAAAAGTACCAAATGAATAGTATCTTTTAAAAAAACAAAATTACCTTCATTGAGTGGGGTGATGTTTTCAAACTTCAGGAATCAATTGCAGTTGGAAGATCTTTTTCATCCTTAAAAGGGTACCACATAGATGGAAACAAAGAAATGATGGCAATGGGCTTCATGAACATAGTAGGATCTTTTACTTCTTGCTATGTGGCAACCGGTAAGCTATAACTATTACTTCTTTTGTTCTCTTATCAGATATCCGGCATATAATATATAATCTCATACTCTAATTTAAATCACACACTTAAACTCAATTTCACTTGATGAATGAGATTACATAACAAGCTGACCTATTCTATCTATAAAATAAAATTGTACTTTAAATTAGTGCTAGCTTTTACCAGGATATAGATAGAATATTGTTATAGCTATGAAATTTAATGCCTTCTCATTCAACTTATGAACAGGTGGGTTTGCCCGGACTGCCGTAAACGTCAGTGCCGGTTGTGATACTCCGGTGTCAAATATCGTCATGGCCATTACAGTTATTATATCACTGCAGTTCTTAACAAAGCTCTTGTACTTCACCCCAACGGCAATCCTTGCTTCAATAGTTCTCTCAGCTCTGCCGGCACTGGTTAACCTCAATGAAGCTTACAATATTTGGAAGGTTGATAAGCTAGACTTCCTCGCTTGTATAGGAGCCTTCTTTGGGGTGCTATTTGCATCTGTCGAGATTGGTCTCCTAGTCGCGGTAACATATATACTACATTTATCTGGCTCTTACTTTGTGTGCAAGACGTGTTCAATTTTAGATGCCTCAATAGTAAATGCATTTATAAAAATGACAATGAGAATGAGAAAGGACATCACATTAAAGGGTCATCAGTACTTTGATTTTTCTTTTTCTATTTTAATTTCTAGAAAATATGTTGGTTTACCAACTATATACTTCTCTATATCCAGTAGTGAAATGAATTAATGTGTTATTTTTGCTTGTTTAGTTCTATCTAGTCATGCATTACAAATTTTAATTAGGGGTATGAATTCATAGATGCAACATCATCTCACTCAAAAAGTGTTAAAAATTCATTACTCATTTACTCACACAATACTCTTAACTATATTTTAAAATTTCAATCGTCATGAATCCATGAATGTGACCCAATTTACATATTCTCAAAAAGTGTTATGAGTCCACTCATTTACATACACACACTCTTAAATATACATTACAAATTCAATGGTCATGAATTCATGGATGTGACCCTACACACCTAAAAATTATTATGAGTCCATCACTCCTTCTTTCACACACTCTTAACTATACATTACAAATTCAATTATCATGAATAATTCATGGATGTGACCCTACGTACACCCAAAAAGTGTTATGAGTAGTCCACCACTCCTTTATTAATTCACACACTCTTAATTATATCTTACAAATTCAATGGTCATGAGTTAATCCATGGATGTGACCACAAAGTGTTATGTGTCCACCACTCCTTTACTCACACTCTCTTAACCATACATTACAAATTCAATGGTGAAGAATCCATAGAGATGTGACTCACATATATTCAAAAAGCGTTATGAGTGAGTCCACCACTCTTTTACTCACACACTCTTAAATTTATAATATACGTACGGTGATCATTAGAAGTCAACCAAATTTAACAAAGAGAAACCCAACAAAAGATTTGCATCCGAGCCCGTTGATATATATAGCTTTGTAGGACTCTTTCTCATGTTGGATCCTTTTCTAAATATTGGTCATATCTTTGAGTGTCCAAATTCTTATGATTCTTAGTATAATTAAAATAATATATTCTTGGTTGCTTTCATTCAGTGTTGACCTTCGGGATGAATACTATTCAATATTAACTATTAACAAAGAGGTGGCATTTATTTTTTAGGGGGAATTTCTCATATATCTACTAAATAATCAAGGTGAGGATATATGTTTGTGCAGGTAACCATATCATTCACAAAGATTATTCTGATCTCAATTCGGCCAGGCACAGAAACTCTTGGCAAACTTCCTGGAACTGATATGTTCTACGACATTGCCCAATATCCCATGGCTGTTAAAGTTCCTGGCCTCCTCATAATCAGATTCAAGTCTGCCTTGTTTTGTTTTGCAAATGCCAATTTCGTTAGAGAAAGGTATTTAATATATTGGCTCACTCAAACGCATACACATCATTCGTAAGAAAACTTCATAAAAACAATTATGAAAAATAACATTAATTTTATTTAATTCTATTGTATACGCAAGGATTGTAAGGTGGATAACTGCAAGGAAAGCAGAGGACACCAAAGGAAATACCACCAAAGATGCCATTCAACTCGTAATTCTAGATATGTCAAGTAAGTTAATAAAGATTTGTATCATCACAATTGGTCACTTTGTATATCATAGACAGAGTTAACAACAATATATTGTTGTCTTGCAATAATTGGGCAGATTTGATAAACATTGATACATCTGGAGTTACTACTCTAGAGGAGCTGCAAAAGAATTTGATCTCACTAGGAATTGAGGCAAGGCAGCAATTTTTGTCCAATTTTGCTAATTAATCACCTATTTGCATTTGTATTCTCCTTGATTTTTTTTTCCTTGTGTAACTTGTCATCTCTCTCTCTCTCTCAGTTAGCCATTGGCAACCCTAATTGGCAAGTGATTCACAAACTAAAGCTATCCAAATTTGTTGGAAAAATTGGAGGAAGGGTTTTCATCACCGTTGGAGAGGCTGTGGATGCAATTTTCAGTGGCAAAATTGCTACCACTTCAACTTGTTAATAAATGACCGAAAGGCCTCTAGACAAACCCGAGTGCCTACGGTTTCTGTCTCAAGGTCTTCTAGTCCGAAACTAATCCAAATACAAATGGATAGGTTATAAGCATTCTTGCTCTTCAAAAATGTAAACATATCATTCTCACGGTACTTGTAAATATTTCTTGCTGGTCATGTGTGGTGCTCTAGTGCCATCTAACTTATGTACAAATATAATATAAGGAGTCATTCTTCCTTATCCGGATCTACACACATGTGAATTGGTTGAAGTTAATGTCTAATTGATTGAAGTCAACTAAAGACAAAAAGTTTGATATCTTTTTGATCATATTAAATGTTTGCTTTTACTTAGTTACTAAGTATTATGATAAGATCAACATGCTCACATATAGGTGGCTAAATCATCATTACCTTACAGATATGCTTAGACTTTTAAAGCTGGAAGGTTTGACACTCAAGCTTTCTTTTAATGGGATGAGATAACCTCCATTAGACATTTTGTAAAACCACTTTATCTATCTTGTATAAATTAAGAAGTTGTAGCAGAGTTCAAACTATTGGAATGAAATCAAAAATACATTTCTCTCACTAGAAAACTCTCTCTCTCAACTCTTGTTCTTTCTTTGTGCTTATATTTTCCTTAACTTTAATCCTTGAAGTTTAAGGTTACTTGTAAGCTTAGGATTAAAATCCAACATGAATTATGTATTTAGTGCCCAAGGGCTTCAATTAAATTTGTAGGATATTATTGGCTCTGAATTCAAGAATTTTTTATTTTTTATTTTATTTTGGAGGAAGGAATTTTAATCTTGGCGACCAATATTGGGAAAAAAAAAGGTTATAGTTTGGATTAATAATGAGCTGGGTGTTTATTAATTTAAAGATCGACAAAGAATAATTAGAAGCAAAGAAAAGAAAAAAATAAAAAAGAGAGGCAAGCTAGCTGCAGATAATTAAACATGCAAGAAATGAATGTACATGTCTTTTCTTCCATAAGACTCTAGGCATCTACGCTCTCCATTTCATGGAAATTACAATATTACATAAACAGATCAGAGTCCTCCCACTTGAGGAAAACAAAAACCTTTCATGTATACAGCTTGCCCTTTAATTCTGTAGCTGCTTGTAAAATGGCCGTCTGCTACTGCTTAATTCTCGATCACCGGAGTAGTGAACGAGAATGCTTCAATATATTATTAAGAGGCTGACTTCCTTGGCCTCTACACAATGCATTCTTTACCCTCTCTGTCATCTGCAGCAGTCGAACCATGCATATTATATGACAAGTTAGGTCCACGTATTACATCAACAATTATGATCGATCGATCGATAAATGACTTGTAAATCAACTTACTTTCATGCCTTTTTAAATTATTAATTACTTGTATATGACAGACCATTAATGTAAATAGCATGCATGATGCATATTTAAACAGTATAAAAGAGAATGAATATATTAAAGATTTATAAATGTTAGACCTTTTCCAAACTCCCCCTTGCTGCATATGGACCCGCTCTCTGATATCCAATAGAAGCAGTAGTTGGGGGAGACTTCCGGCTATTACTATCTTCTTTGCATGGCAATTTCGCATTACTACTTCTACTCCGCGTTATAACTGTTGAAGAGTCGCGCCAGTTCCCATTTAACACGTTAGGGAGGCTTGCTTCCTAATCACATAACATTAATGCAAGTGTTTTTAATTAAGGGTTAATTAATTCAAATATATATTAACAGAATCTAATAATTTATACATGTGGTCTTATGAAAATACCAAGAATAACACAGTTGCACAGTTCTTGAGGACCTCCAGATTCATCCTAACATCTTCAAGGCTCCTGCAATTGAGGAATTGTATCAACAATCAAATATGCATGAATATATCTGATAGATAATCTGACTAAATCTGCATGTGAGTTCCCACCTGTGCTTTTGTTGCCCAAGCTTGAAGTAAGTTGCCAATGTTGCCATCTAAACATAAAAGTTGGTTGTTCTAATTAAATAAATTGAATGCCTTGTACTTGCCATCTAAAGATAAAAATTGATCATAACATATTACATAATATTTGGCAAAATTGCCTAGTATTTTTTACTTGGTTACCATTTCAAAGGACGTACCTTCATATTACCAGCTCTTCTGCCAAACTTCTCAGTTAACACCCCCAAGGAATCCATCATCCCGAGGGGGGTAGGTGCCGGCCTACCAATCTCAGCAAATGCCTCGTTAATCCGAACACGGTCAAATCTTTGGATGTTATGGCCTGCCCACACCCTACCATTCAAAATGCTGAATATCTTATCAGCAACTTCCTCAAACAAAGGTGCATTTGCAACAGTTTCCCTAGTGATCCCGTCACACCGGCCAGACCTCAATGGCACAACAGATAAGTCCCCTGGCCTAATGAGGGTGCTGTAGCTCTCTAGCTCAACAAGCTTCTGAGGGCAAACTACAATTGCGCCGAATTCTAGTACCCAAAACCGTTGTCCAACTTTGTTGGGTACATTTGTTTCTATGTCAAAAAACACAATCTCTGGTTTGCCTTGTTTGCATGATGATGAAGAAGTAGAAGCAGCCTCCATGTTGAGGATATCGAGCTAACTTCTTTTGGGTTTCAGGCTTTTGGTAATTTTCATGGTCATTATGTACAGGTTATATAAAGACTTAAAGGATGAAGGGATCGAAAGAGAAAGGCTACAGTGGAAGAAAGGGAATTCTTGCTATCTTAGATTGATTGACTTGTAGTTTAAGTCAAGAGTTTATAGGGTTTAGCTTTGGCTGAAGGGGTCCTTCAATTAGTCCTTGGCTTGTTGGAGATTTCATCTACAAAGCACTTCCAGTTGGACAGGAATTGCTTTTCCTCTTCCCTCTATTGCTTTTGAAACGGTAACCTTTGGAGGGAACCTTCCTTTTGGACAAGTTTCAACAATGTTTGCCCATTAGGCAATGGCTGAATATGTTGGAACATTTGAAGCAAAGTCTATAGGCAAGAATTGATTCCTAGATCCCTTCATAAATATGCTTTCTCTCTTTCTTTTTCTCACCTCTGTTTCTCATCGTATGTAAGGATGGCAATTCACAAGCCCTTTACATTCATTAACTTATTTACTTACTTTTTGGGTAAAAGAAGCACAATGTGAATGCGCGTATAAAGTGTTGTTTTTTTGTTTTTTTGTTTTTTTGCCGCTACATAAAAGTTAACATCAAGTTGTGTATCAATGTTTCAGCCACCAAAAAAACAAAAAGAACAAGTACAAAAAGTAGTGGTTATAGCCCCCATCTGCGCTTTAAACACAACATACTTCAACATATGTTAAGCCGAGGCCCTACGATAATAGTTCAAAACAACAGTTCTCCAAAACACAAACAAAAACCAAAAAAAAAAAAAGGAAAACGACGGTTTTCACTTCGTTTGATTTGAAATGAGAGTCCTCAATCAGCCTGATAAACACAGAAGCATCCAAAAACGTGCAAATGATAATACCATACCGTTTGATCCAGATGTTATCCTCTTTGAAAATCCAAATTATACGTTCCAACATACTGTATAAAATGACAAATCCTAACTATTATTAATGTGCTTTGAGTTCTCCTAAACTCATTATTGTTTTAATTTTTAACAAATCAAAATGTTAATCATACATTCATATTTCTCTTTCTTGAAATGACGTTGCGTATTCAGTCTTGATAAAAACGATTTTATTCACAATATTTCCAAACAATGGAATAAAAATGTAGGATTCCATTGGTTTCTAAAAGGCCCATTCCGAAATATGGGTTTAGAATTTAGAATTCTTCGAATCCTAAACATCAAAACAAACACTTTTACTTACATGTACAACATTTTAACACAGCACAGAAAAAATTGTTTTGGAAGTTCCCTGGATGACCAAATTTTTTTTTTTTTTGTCTCAACAATTACTAGAATACAGATTTTGAAATGCAAGTACAACAATTGCAGAATTACTGGTACCATTTTGTTTACGTTAAACACGGGCAGCAGGCTTTAGTGCCATGAGTGCTTTCTTAATTCTCTCCACAGCTGCCTGTAGGGTTGTGAGGGATGCCGCATAAGAGATTCGTATGCAGCTGTCATCACCAAATGCCTCCCCTGGTACTAGTGCGACCTGTAAGTCAACAGCCCAAGTATAATGAACTGAATAAGTCACTATGCCGCTATCAGCATTTTATGGAACCATCAAGGGATTTTCAAACTATTGGCACTATTAAAAATATGGCTGTTCCGAAAAATCAATCCACAAACAAGTGACATTCAGTAAAGCATACCTGACCCTTGTCCAGTAGGTATCGGCATAGGGAATCTGAATTCTCAATTTTACCAAATCCATCAGCCTCTGTTCCATAGTAGGAGCTGTAATCAATGAAGAGATAGAAAGCTCCCTGAAAGCGAGAAGTGAGTTAATGATGAAGTTAGGATAGACACGAAAAACAAAGAGAAGACAACAAAAATAAATAAAAATAATCACAAAAAGAAATGCCATACTCCAGACAAGAGGGGCAAAAGAAAATAGGAAAAATACGAAGAAATAAAAAAAAAAGTCTAAAAGAGATAATCATAGTGGTACCTTGGGTTCTGAAATCTTAACACCCTCCAGTTGCCCAAAGCTTTTGACCAAGAAATCCCGTCGCTCCCTGAATGCTTTCACCATAGTAGAAACTGCCTCTCCACCAGCATAGCCGAGACCTAAAGCAGCGAGTGCTGCTTTCTGTGCTATACTACTGGCACCTGAGGTGAACTATGACATATTACTCTGG
Source organism: Purshia tridentata (assembly GCA_003254885.1). NCBI lineage: Eukaryota > Viridiplantae > Streptophyta > Magnoliopsida > Rosales > Rosaceae > Purshia > Purshia tridentata. The sequence continues at coordinate 8,168 of QANT01006060.1, read as the reverse complement.
GATTAGCTGCCTTTAACAAAATACGAAACACACAGCATATACACACATATAATGCGCAATTGATGATCCTGAAAGTGCATCCAATTCTCCAAGCAAGTTGAGATATTGACCTCTAATGCAGGCAGAAATTATTCAATTATCCCTTATTTATTTTAAGGCTCCTATTTCCGATGACAAACATCTCAAATTACCAATTAGTCATTCATTTTCTTAGCTATCAAAGTGATGCAGGCCAGAAGCAAGTGCTGCTGTATTGCTATGATAATAGGCCAAAAAACATAGTAGAAAGGAAATTCCAGCAACAAACAATATAAAACAAAGAGGATAAAGCTATAGAATCAAAGACGGAACATAGATAGATGAGTTCTAGGGAAACTCCAAAATCTGAATTCTCAGAAAAATATATTAATCAAAAAACTGTCTATTACAACCTAAGCCTTAAACTTATATACGAAAACATATTCCTCAATTGAATAGAAAAACAATAAACCTTAGCGAACTAGGAAAACATAAACTAAATTTACCTTTAAGACCTAATGAATCAAGAAACTAGGCTCTAAATCCAACTAAGAAACAAAGAGTAGAGAGTTACTAAAAAACTACTAAATCTTGGAAACTCTAGCAAATGCTCCTGCATCACAAAGGTTAGAAACAAGAACCTATCATATACTATTTCTGTTTGTAAATACAAACTAAATAAAGGACTGCTGATATTTCCCCTATCTGTATTATATGTATGTACTCCCTAGCTATATTTATCTGTACAGAATGAGTAAATGGGTGTTAATTGGGTCTTATACCTGTTAGAATATAAAAAAATTGTTGACATGCAAATCAAGTACCTCATGAACCATGAACCTAGGCGTTGGAGTCAATTAAGGGTTCATTGTCATTCCCTAAATTGGCCGAAGAGTGTATCATTCATACTATGTGATTTTGGTCAGTCCTATAAGGGGAATTTCCAAAAATTAGCAAATTCTTTTTCCTAATTTCCAAAAATTAGCAAATTCTTTTTCCCCTTAAAGGCTTTTAGCCCTTTTTTTAGTCTTAAAAATATCTTTCTTGTTTCTTGACATAGAACTCTAAATAAAATATATAAATGGAAAAATTGCGTCCAATAGGATTTGAAACACTCCAGGGTTATATTTATAAAACTTAAACAAAGGGCTAAATGTCTTTAAAAGGCCCAAATTTTGGCCAGTTTTTCGAATTTCCCATCCTCAAGCTGCTTGCTGATAGTGTTAAAGAAGACAATGAAGAAGACGGTGTTGGCCTCCCCTGAAGCTGCGTTCATTATCATTCACCCTCCAAGGTACCAGCTATGTAATGCTAGAGTCTATTGGTTGCCTTAAACAAGATTAAACTTCTCTGGGTCATCTTGTAATCCAATTGAAAAGATCAAACTTCAGAATCTTCAATGCAAGCTCCTTTTCAGACAGGTTACCCTTCTAGCAGACCACTGCACCTTACCTTTGCTTGGAGAGAGAACAGGCCCTCCCCCTTGGATGAAAGAGATCTGTGTCCTAGAAAATTGGGAGTTTAGTTGTTCTCAGCAAATAAGTTTACTTTCTTCCTGTTGGCTGTAATCAAATAGGTTACCAAACTCTCTATTGAGTCTCGCTCCTATCCAAAGGAAAGAAATGGTACAGAGTGGCCAAGTCAATGCCAATTGTCTGGCTCCAATAATGACTTTGAGATTGATTGGCAGATAATGAGACAGACTTTCTTTTTTCCTTTTTTTTTTTTATAAGAAACTGACTTTCATTCAAAGATAATGAAGTGTACAAGTACAATACAGTGGAAAAGATATCCACTTTGCTAGAGGATCGTAGATAGCAAACTCTAGAATAATATAGAAGCCACTGAACAGAATACAGCATAATAGCATAACAGAAAAACCAGTCCCTAAAGCACATAAGCCTCCTAATTTAAAAAATTGCAGAAAACGTATAATTCCAAAACTGGAGGGACTGATGCTCATAATGAAGCCCAAAACCAAACTCTCTCCCACAAATTATCTACCTCTCCCCCTTAGCATCCTCAAAAATCCTTTTATTTCTCTCCAACCACATTACCCATAAAACAGCCATCACAGCACACCTCCCCAACACCACCCCTCTCTCCTTCACTCAAGAAAATTTAAATCTATCAAACAGCATAGCAGCACAAGCCTCCGGCATCTGCCAGCTCAACCCACCCTCCTGAAACAGCCTCATCCACAAGGATAATGCTATTGGACGGTGCAACAGTAAGTATTGCAAACTTTCAGCCCCATTTTGACACCTAACGCACCAGTGAGGGGATACACAAAAAGGTCTTCTCCGCTGGACCAAAATGAGCTTTGATCTTGACCAATAATTCAGCTTCAATTTCTCATTTAATTTTTAGAATCCATCAGAGATTTGTCTTTGGTGTACTGCACGTGATCACCCTCTAACCTAAACTGCGAATCTCAAAACTTTATAGAGAAATTAGGAGGACAACCACTATGGGCACAACAGAAGATTGGCAGAAAAGGAACTGAAACAAAAGAAGACTAAGAAGAAGACAAAGGGGCAGAAAATGAAGACTCAAAACGAGGATCAAGGTGTCTGCCAGGAGATCCACAACCACCACCATGTCTTAAGCTCTGATCACCCCGCTGCGTACCTCAATCTTAGCATCCTTAATGAATATCTTTTGTTTGATCAAAGAACAATGTGAGAGAGAGAGAGAGAGAGAGAACAGAAAAGACAAAATGTTGAATTGGATTAGATTGGATTGCAAAGGAGAAAAAGATTTGGACACTGTGGTAGAATATAGACTAATGTTGTTCAATATATCCTAATGGCTTAAGTTTTAGGAAGAGATAAACCAAAAAAATTTAACAATATCATTAATATTATGATAACAACTAAGGGCCATTTACTATATGGAATCGTTCTATTCCTTGGACCAACAAACAACTCTGATCTCATTTTCCTGTCATCACCCACCAATGATCATGTTAGGACTAATGAATAAAGTGTTTGGATTTTATGTTTTTTAGGCCCATTGGGATGTACTCACTCAAAAACTACAGCCCCAACATCAATGGAGGTGAGAAGATAATCAATGATGACCCTATTTGGAAGACAACTTAAGCCTTTAAGGAGAAGATGAGCATTGGTGCAAAGAAAGTGACAATAATATCACATACATTGCCTAATGTATAGCTCCAAACTGATCACTAAGTCAAAATGACGATTTATAGATTTTATATTTAATCAGGTATGGATCAGTTTCCAACATGGTTCATTTAATCAATAGAAGAAAAACACGCACCAATCTGAATTGCCTTATCCTTGTGAGAAAATTATGCAAACAAAAAAAGGAACATTAAAAAATCCAATTCTCAGAAAATTTTAAACTGATATGAGCTAAGAATGCATAGAACTCCACTTATTCCATCATCACCTGTTAAATGACGTCCAGGGTGGAAGGGGGGATGACAAAAAAAATGCATGAAACATGGGAAAAATATATGTGGAAGATAGATATGGATAAATAAAGTAAAATACCTGACTCTGGATTTTTCCACATGCCCCAACAAAGTGTTTAGGACCAGCAAGATATCCAAGTCGCCAACCAGTCATTGCAAAGGCCTACAAAGTACCACCTTCTAATTGTCAATCTTCACAGTCAAACTACCACTGCAGGGTTTGTTTTTTCTTTACAAATAAATGAAATGGAAGAGCCACTTAACACGAGAGTATGAAATTGGGATGGTATTAAGTATTTAGTTACCTTAGAAAACCCATTGACTGTCAGAGTCCTCTCCCACATGCCTGGCAAAGATGCAAAGCTTGTGTGTGTTGCTGGTGCGTAAATTATGTGTTCATATATTTCATCCGAAAGAACCTGAACAAAACAGTAACCAAAAATTCAGGATTCAAAAGCTAGGGAAGAGATATTAAAGTGCAGGACTTTCAGTTCAGGTACCCGAAAGAACCTGAACAAAACAGTAACAGAAAATTCAGGATTCAAAAGCTAGGGAAGAGGTATTAAAGTGCAGGACTTTCAGTTCAGGTAGAGTGAGTGTACCAGAAGCCTGGGATGCCTTGCTACAATTTTAGCAATCTCTTGAAGCAATTTCTTGGGGTAAACTGACCCAGTTGGGTTGGATGGAGAACAAAGAATCAGCAGTCTTGACCTTTCAGTGAGTTTGGATTCGAGAAGCTTTGGATCCAACAAAAAATTCTCGGAGATGCTCGTTGGAAGAATCACAGGAGTCGCATCAGCCAGCCTTGCCATTTCCGGGTAACTCACCCAGAAAGGAGCTGGAATTATAACCTGTGAGATACATGGATTTTGGTAAATGTGAGTCACCTTCACAGGTATTTCTTTCCACTAATATGGTGTCAAATTGAAATTAAATGAAACAAATAAAAAAGATATGATGAATTAATAGAAATATAAAGTGTAATGTTGACTAAGAATATTGGGTTTATCGCAATTGACCTCATCTCCTGGGGAACAAACAGCAAGCAGTGCTTGAAGAATACTCTGCTTGGCTCCATTGCTAATTACGACCTGATCGGGTGTGTAAGAGATCCCATTCTCCTCTACAAAAGAAGCCTAATTGTTACTCACAACTCCAAATTTAAAATCATACAATACATAGTATTGTATATGTAAAAAGAAAAGGTGTAACCTTTGAGCTTATGACAAATTGCTTGGCGAAGTTCCAAAGTCCCTGCATTTGGTGTGTACCTGGTGTAACCTTCACGAATTGCATTGATCCCAGCCTTTGAAAATGAAAAATAGAAAAAGCAAACCATTAATAGCACTGGGCAATGCAAACACAAACAAAGATGGATATCGAAATCAAAACAAGTACCTCTGCTATGAGAGATGGGGTATCAAAATCAGGTTCACCAGCTGCTAATCGAATGACAGGTACTCCGGCTTGCACGAGAGCCGTGGCCTGGTCAGTAATGGCGACTGTCTTTGAAGGCTTGACGGAGTTGACTCTTGGGCTGAGAGAGATGTCAACCTCCATTTGGGTTTGCTCACTCCCACTCACTGCTACTGCTCTCACAACTCCTCTTGATACTCCTCCGGATGTAAAATTGTACTTGAGAGGAAGACTAGTGCAGGGCTGAGAAAGGAAGCGTAAGGATCTCGGTTTGGGACCCGAATCGGCTCCGGAGAATTGGGTTTCAAAACCGAGGCGAGCACTGCCGGAGGAGGGGGTCTGTATGGAATAGGCCATTCGGGCTTTGGAGAAGAAGCGTTGTTGGCGTTGGATATTCGTATTCCTATTGGGTTGGGGTTAGGTGGGTTGGATGCTGCATTATAAAACCAAAGTCAGAATCAGGGGGTCCTTGGGATTTTGGGTTGGTGGGAAAACACAAGGAATTGTGAGAATTTTTGAGGTTAGGTTTAGGTGAAATGTGGACATTTCAATTGCTTTGGGTTGGTAAAAGTAGAACACAAGGAATTGAGAATTTTTGAGGTTTAGGTTTTAGGTGAAATGTGGACTTTCAATGGCTTCACCCTTCAGGGGTAGATGGCATTATGCCATTATGGCATATGGGATTAGGGATGGATATTTTAATCGTGAACCAATAAAATTGAACTGCATCAAGTGAAAAAATGAAATCGAAAAAAAAAAAACGAAGTTGATCAAAACTAGTCAACGTTGGGCCAAACACCAAATCGAACTAAGGGTGAATCGATCTCGGTGACATGTCTTAAATACCCAATTTGAATCAGTTTTACCGTCTAAATTTTTTGTGTAAATAATTCCTAAATAATGACGTAAAAAGATATATGACTTTGATTATCAAACTCTAATGTAAAGTGGGTCACACAAAAAACCTCTTATAAACTTATTTATATGAATTTTTTTTTTTTGAGAAAGTAACTTATTTAAATGATTATTGAAAGATAAAAGCTTTCTCTATTTAAGAGACTAATGTAAAATACTTGATATATAATAATTAAATTGTATATGGCTCCCTCTATTGAGGTTCCTACCCACCACATATGTCTTATTCGCTTAAGTCTGATAGTAACTCATTGGCACAACAAGAGGCACGCTCTTCAAATGAGTATGGTTATGAGCAAATTCAACCACAATAGGTTCCTAATTCATATGGTTGGCATGTTGGCAATTACATGCAAAATTATGTTAGAGAAGTATCTTGAGATGATTATTCTTCGCAATACACCTATTCTATACATGAGGTTACCGAAGATCGTGAACATTTCGAACCTCTTATAAACTTTATATGGTACTAATTATTTATGTCATTCATGATGTAATATTATAATATAAATATAATTGAGATGTTTGTTCAACAAAATTTATGTAATTAATAATTAATGAACCAATTTTTAAACAATATTTAGCTATAGCATGCATTATATATTTATTTTATATCACATAAAACCTATTATATAATTTGATTTTTTCAATGTTTTTTTATTAATGTAATAGATAATATGTTAAATAAACATAGATATGACAAAGTTTCATTCAAAAATTTCGTATTTTAACAGCAATTTCTATCGTTTTTGTCTTATTTTTGTCAAAATCAAAATTTTATTCCTTGTATGTAACTTGTATAATTTTCTAATAATTATATTTTTGAGCCAAATATAAATAAATTAATAAATATTTTCAATAATACAAATAGTCAATAAACTTTTTCAAAAATTTCATTTAGCCACAATAAATCAATAAATATGCATTACTATGAAAATTTGATTTTTATTAAATTTGTGTTTGACTGCTATAGTAAAACGGTTTAGGTTTATCTCTCATATTTTGGGCAGATTTAGACCTTAAGTCATAAGCTCCATAATATTAATTCTCAACCCTAAACCACATTTTTAAACCCTGAATTGTAAATCCTATTGACTTTTATGTATTAAAATATTTTATTAATTTAAATGTAATTTTCTATATACCTTTTATAACAAATTTCATTGAAATTAATAAAATATTTAACTATTATATAATAGTCAATGTAAATTTTCTTTTTTATAAAAATTAATAAATTTTGAAATTTTATCTAACTTTAATCACTAAGTTCAATTCTCTTTCATCAATAGTTATTAAAATAAAATTATGAAAACTACATTAATTAAATGTAAGTATAAAAAATTGTATTGATTTATTTATAATCAACCATATTTTTTACACTTCAATTATCAATAATCAACATAATGTTTTTTTACACTTTATTTAAACGGTTCTTCTTCTCACCTCTCCCTCTTCTGCGCATCGGCGTTGTTGCCGCCAGCGACACCGCCATTTTCTCTATCCTAGCCACCGTCACCTCATCCCCTCTCATTCCTTTCCTCTTTCTCTCGCTCTTTCTCTCCTTCATCTCTCTTTCCCTCCCTCTGTATTTCTTTTCAACAGAAGTGAGTCCCCCAAGCTCTCTCTGCTTGTGAATAGGATTGCAGATTCAGTTGAGCCTTGGGTCGGTTCGGATGGCATTGTGAGCAGCATCAACTAAAATTAGTATTACATATATAAATATGGGGTTCTCTGTGAGTTCTCTGATGGCACAGAGAGAGAAAACTCAGCATCAATGCCAATTTGAGAAGAAAACAACAATCAAACGCAAGTAACCGGAGAGGCCTTTGAATGTAGATAATCATTCGAATTAATAACAACCTGATTCTGCTCCAAATCCGCTTTTTTTGAATGTTATGAGAATGAGAGGCACTTAACAGGACAGTCCCTAAAGGCAGAGATACATCAGCTACTCCATAGAGACATTCGGGTTTCTTGAAGACCAAGTTTGGTCTTTTTTTTATTTACTCCTCCTCAAACCCAAAAAAAAGAGAAGCCCAACGAGAGAACTAATAGACGAGAAGAGAAGCCAACCGAGACGAAAATGGCGAGGATTTTAGGGGTTTTGGCGCGGCAGTTGGTTGACAGACGCAGCAACAATTCCGGCGTTGGTCTTGTTCATCATCTCAGCTTCCTTTTATTTCTTCGAAGACCCAAATTTCAATCCCAACCTCACCACACACAATTCCTTCCACTTCCAAACCCTTATTCAATTCCCTTCACTCCCTAAACCACCGACGCCTCTGTTTTTTCTGTTTCTAACTTTTCTTAATTGTTGAGGCTCACCCTGTTCTCAAAATTTTTTTTTGTTTTTTTCAGATTCCCAAAACAAAGTCCT